>JAMRYI010001075.1:0-51410 GCA_029231635.1 Ditylenchus weischeri
TACCCAAAAAACTCAGACCCGAGTCCCTGTGAAAACCCAAAGTTTGGTATTCCAAAGACTTTTTGACAAAGTGTAAAATAATAGCAAAGTTTAGATTCAGTGCTTCCTTCACCAAGCAATTCAGAACAACAAACAGTGACCAACCATTTGCTAAGTGTTTTTGTGATTTTGTGACAGGCGCCTTGTTAGGTGCCACAATATCCACGCTGTTCTTCCCTGTCAACGTCGTCAAACACCGCATGCAATCTACCATTGGAACACCATTTGTATCACCGCTTGAGGTCTTTAAAACTGTTTGGGTGGAGAGAAATAGAACACTCAAAGAGTTGTACCGTGGTGTTCATCTCAATTATACTCGCTCACTCATGACCTGGGAATCACCAACACTGTATATGAATTTCTGAAAAGGTTTTTAAGCTCTGTAGATTAAAAGACTAGGTATCTTTTATTGTATGTAGTAAATATAGTAAATATATAAATATTTTTCTAACTTTTTACAAGTAAGTGTGTAGTAAGGTTGCAAGGCAGGAATTCTCCGTGAATTCCCGCTTTGTTATTTCCGGTACAAACCCCTGAAAAATAAAAATAGTGTGATTAAAAAAAAACTTTATTGCCCATTCAAAATTTCTGAAGCAGAATATGTTTGAAGTTTTTTTGAGCCAATTCTTTTTTGGTACCACATTTACTATTTTTTGAACTAAATTTTCTTTTGTCCTGTTTTCTTTAATTTTCTGATCTTTTTACATAGTGATAACATGTGTGCCCCTGCGTTTCTAGTTTTACGAGGCATTTTAAAACAAAAAATGTATTGTTGTAACATAAGTCATGGCGGTTTTACAGCTTTAACGTGTGAAATATGTCTACCTTGTTCACATTTTGTGGACGAGAGTCTCCTCTTTCATCTCTATAAGCCTTTGTTCACAATAAATAATGATTTTAGTTCATTAGTTGAAAGAATCATCTCTCACATTTAAACTGGTCAAATTTGTCAGCGTTGAGCGCTGCAACAGTGCCTCAGAGCTATTGTAGCGCAGATCAAGAGCTTTAAAATGTATTTCACAGAATAGTTTTTGAATGCGACCTTTTTAAAAAAAGCAAATTTTTCGAAAAATGAATGAAATTTTTAAAAAACGAAAACTCGAATTTCATCAATTTTTTGAAGAATTTGCTTTTTTTAAAAGGTCATATTTCAACGCTCTTGTATTCAAAAACTATTCTGTGAAATAGATTTTAAAGCGCTTGATCTGCGGTACAACATAGTTCTGAGACACTGTTGCAGCGCTCAACGCTTGACCAAAATTTTGACCAGTTTAAAAAGTGTCAGAGATGATTCTTTTTTTCAACTTGAAGCTCTATTCCTGAAGACTAAAAATCATTATTTTATTGTGAAATTTAAAGGCTTAAAAATAGAGATGAAAGAGGAGACTCTCGTCCACAAAATGACATGTAACATTAGGGTAGACATATTTCACATTCGGACAAAGCTTGTATGAACAAAAAACCGCCATGACTTATGTTACAACCCAATAGAACAAAGAATTAAAATTATGGACCAAGTCAAAAAACAATTTGGGTCACACTTTCAGTTTTATTTGTTTTGTTTTTAAGATGGCTTAGAAGAAATTATACTTTGTAAGAAACTAGATGCGCAGGGCTACACGATGGTACTATCACTTTGTAAAAAAAGGTTAGAAAATAAAAGAACGAAAGGAAAAACAAAGACAAAAGAAAAATTTGGTACAAAAGAGTAAATTTGGTGCAAAACAAGCACGGAATTGCACAACAGATATGTTTTTCGATGAAGTGGAAAGCAGACTTTTTAAAATATTTTATTTCATTTTAAGAAGTTCTGTGAATTTTTTTATTGATATTACTACCTATTACCACAACCACGATTACTTTACTTAATACTTTATGACCACTAGAATAGCCACTACAGGTAATAAAACCGTAATGTCTGACGCAACTTTTGCACAAAGAGTTGTTGAATGAATGGACATGGGTAACAATAATACAACACAGCCATATCTGGTCTCATCTTCCTTGTATCATAAGAACATGTACAAAGAAAAGAAGATGAACAATGCACATCCCACTTGCGGTACTTCTTCAGACCGTTTTCCTCTTCTCAATGAGAAAATGTAAATTCAACGAACAATAGGTGGTGAATGATTGTTTTTGAATTTTCTAATTTTGCATATTAGTGTCTAACTCTATAGTTCGACCCCCACTGGTCCGACATTTGTGGTGTGTTTTGTTAAAAATTGCAAGAATTTCAACTTTTCCAGTCATTCAGATGACCTGACAATTTAGTACTTATTGTACGTACAATACAAACGCAAGCCCTTTATTTAGTGACCATTAGGATGCGGAAAAATACGGCGTTAATGTTTAGACTGTAACTGATCGATTAATAAATTGAATCTAGATTTTTAGGATTTGAATATCCACTAAAACCATGAACTTCGGTGGATAAATGCTATTGTATTGTAGTACATTAGCTGAATGGTCAGATGCGATTACTGCTGCTGCATATCTGGTTAATGTCCTTTACTTTGCTAGTCTCAACAGCCCAACTATTTCAACACAGTTCTACGTCAAATATGGTCACTGATTCTCTTTGTCTTCCAAACTTGCCTTCGCCAGCCAAATTTAAACAATTTGACAAGTTCTCTGCTAACTCTGACAGACACCCATCCACCTATATGGCAGTCTGTATTTCCTCTAGTTACACTACCCCAAGACAGAATCCCATCATATCTGATGAGAAGTCACACTAGTCACACATTGGCAGGCACCAAGTTTAGACGCCACTTTCCGCATATCGGCTCTTCCTTCAACACTTTCTCCGCCACTGTCAGCCCCTTGCTACGACACAGATGGCTCTTCCTGTGCTTATTCTGCTCCCCAACAAGCAGTCGCCCAAGTTCCCGATAGTTGGCAATGCTGTAGCTCAAAGTGACAGGTCCTGTAACCACCAATTTGGCATTGCAGGTGATCCACCCCGGCTTTCCTCATGAGAAAGACTGGGTGTTGACAGCAGGCAACGAGAGTGCTGTAGACAATGTACTGGCTGTTAGTTTGGCATATGGGGGAAGACTGGTGTCTATGGGCTTCTTTTATGATACCTACGGCGATATTCAATACTATGCTGTGATGCATAGGTTTGTGGGACCTGTTTTTCTGAAACCTAATCCTTTGACATTTGCCGAACTTCTGAAAATGGGACAGTGAGTAAAAAATGGTTTTTTGTATTTTCATTGTAGGATGGATTTAGAGAAAATGAAGAGCTAGATTTGGCACTTACACAGTTGTGTGGGCAAGATGACGGAGATGGAGCTTCTTCAGCACTTACTGGGAAAAATTCCAGGCGTAAATTTCAGGGTAGGCTTATTTGATTATTAGACAATACTATAAAACAAAATAATTTTAAGATTTGGTTCCCTTGAACAGCCGAAGCAGATGTGCAAAAAAATTTATTTGAGAATGAAGGCTACAGGCTTACTAGTATTTGTGGCTACACAATCAAAGTTAGTGAGAGTTATTTTACAACTATTTTATCATAAATGCTGTTTTGACCTAATTTTTTAAAGATTGCTGTCGATTTTCTCCTTTGTAGTTTCACTGGTTACATTTTGCAACCCTATATATTTTGTCTGCGCAAAGTCTATCCTTGGTGTTATTTTTCGTAAACAGGAGGCAGAGCTATAAGAGCTTGCTTTGAAATTTTCAAAAATGCATTAAAATTACATCTTTCATTTTTATAAATACAAAACTAACATTTATGCACAAACATCAAACTAACAATAATCATTAGGTACATCAATAAATTTTGAAGATAATAGATGGTGTTAATTAAGATAAATTGATCAAAAGTTATGCTTAAGCTAAAGCTCTGATTGTGGGATTTCTAGTCCATTCCAAAAAGAGTTTTGTGACCAGAGTGGAAATCAACTTGACTAAGCTTTGCATAATTGGCATAAGCACAGGAACAATGACTGCAACAATCAACAATAATATTGAGTTGGTCCATAAGTATAACAGACCACATTTATGTATGTTGCAAAATTTTTGATAAATAAAACTATCACTCAATTAATTGCTGGGTTTGAAAATCGAAATTTTGACTATGCAATTTACGATATTTGGCGTGTAAATCAATAAATGATTATTATTAACCGATGGGTTTCAAATCGTAAATTGTAGTCAAAATTTCGATTTTCAAACCCAGCAATTAATTGAGTGCCAATTCTCATTTATCAAAAATTTTGCAAACCATACATAAATATAGTCTGTTGCGTGTAATTACCCATGAACTTATGGACCAACACAAGCACCAACAAGTCCCACCAATGTCAACCACAACAATTGGTTTAGCTACTGCATCAGCAAAGTGAAGAATGGCGTGTAAAGTTACAGCAATTGCATGTTTGGTTTTGTATGCTTGATTTTGTTTTCTTGTTTTTCCATAGTTGACTGTATTTTGGATCGTGTGAAATCAAGGCCTCTAAGGAAGAAGTAGGCTTTTGCTGGATTGCTGCAATATTAACACCACCTAGTTCAGCCAACAATTGTCTTAGGGACATTAATTGATTAGTTATGGAAACACCACTATCTGGTGAAAAGTTACTAATAGTTGACTGCAAGGTTTCAGTTGATGGACCGCTGTGTTCTTTTTGGTCTTTAATTGGAGCAACAGTAGCTTTGTGGAATATAGACCAGTGTTCTTCGCTATTTCTGACTGATGCTGAGTCGTGATTTTGCAGTTTATTTATTTTGTGTTGCAATTCTTCATTTTGATGTTCTAAACTGTGGAAAGAGTTCGACAGCTAAGCCAATAACTTTACTGATAGCACTTTGTTATTTATTGAAACACCACTTGTAGGCTGGGGCTCTGCTTTCTCTGAATTTCAGTATTGACCAATGCTGAAGGATTGGTTTCTTTCAAATCTTCTATTTTATTTTAGCTGAGTATTTTCTTTTAGCTCATCCAAAATATTTTTAATCTTCTCTATTGCTTCATCATAGCTTTTTGTGCTTCACGTCGAAACGGCCATGCTTTTGAATATGTTTTTGGTCAAAACTTTTTCACTAGTTGTTGGGCTGGCTGCGCCGGGCCCTAACGCTCGCGGCACGCTGCTTGATGAACCAGATATAAAAATACTTTTTTGTATACAACGCAATTCAAAACTAATCTCAATCATAAAACCAACACAAAAAGAAAAACACAAAGTAATTTCTGCTCGGCACACGATCAACACAAATGGAACTACACCATTTTTGGACACTTTTATTTGACAGTAACAACGACACCACAGGCATTACATTTCAAAACATTTTATTGGAGACAATTTTCAGAAAAATCTGAACGACGGGCCTTCTTCACCGATGGAGGATTAGCCAATGTTACCTCTTCATAGTTTCCGAGACGGGTCAACTTCTTATCAGCTTCCACGACTTGTTTCAGGCAATAGATTTTCGACACCATTAGCATCATCTTATCGTCAGACATACCTAGAACGCATTGTCCTTGAACAGGTGAAGCAGAAATATCTAAAAGGTAGGACATACGAATGACTTTGCCGCCTGCAATCATGAGCTCCATATTGGTTTGCAGTTCTTCTGCTATTTCATTCTCCTCTTCATCTTTGGATTGAAGACAACGAAAATGATATCTTAAAAGCACTTGCATCACCAATCTGAGAGAACACCTGTAGCGATTGTCACCATCTAGTAGAATCGACTTTTGAATAGGCTTGTTCAGCAACAAACACGCATAGCTGAATGTTCAATGCTACATATTAATTATAGATAGCAAACCAACCTATTTCGACATCGCCCAATATAAGTTGTTTAATCGGCTTCCAGAACGGCGGGAACATATTCTTTCTTCGGATACGCCACCAAGGGCTTGTTGAGCAACACAGTGATTTTGGTATCGGTAATGCATACAAATTGTGAATTGGCATGGAGCTCTGCTGGCACAACATCTTTGTCGTTGAAAAAGAAGACTTCTACTTTCAGGCCAGAGAGAGAACAACCTGAAAAATTCCATGAAATTTTTCAACTTTTTCTCAAAGTTCAAGGTCTAACAGGAATACTACTGAATCTAAAAAGTTACCGATTGAATTTTCAGTTTTTCAGAACACTCCTGTAGCTTCTCTTTCCAAACGATCAATCGATAGTGGCTCTCTCCGTTCGAAAGGAAGACATGCTGATACGCCGAGTTTTTGGTCGTCACGACGCTAGTTTTTCCAACCACTTCGAGCACTACATTTCTGAAAAACAATTTAACCAAAAACATAAGAAAAGCTAGTGAACACAAACTTTCGGAAAAGCGGAGCGCTTTTTTCTGGCTTCCATTCATTGATAACCTTGGAGTCCGTGAATGGAATCTGAGCCATAATTGCAATTTGACCAATAAGCTCGAATTTACTAAAAACAGTATTATAATAACATTCAATTCACCATTTAGTCTAAAAAAAAGAAATTTGTGGAAAGAAAAAGATGCAGCCATTTTTGCATAAAATACCGCCCAAAAAGAAAATTTGCAAACCGGTATTCTTAAGCAAAATTTCTCGCTCAAGACAATCCACAATTCAAAATGATTTTTTAGATTACTAATTCGATGTTTGATCAGCTAAACAATTCAACCGAAAACTCAATAGTCTACAACGATTGATTAATTAGCTCGAGAACGTGTGTTGGGTCATCTTACTTGCAATTTTGGCGTAAATACTCTGTTTCATGGCTCAACTCTCTTGCAAATTCCCTTTTGACTCTCTGATATCATACATTTAACCTTCTTGTCGAGACAGAGCATCACCTACTTCAAAAACTACGTTTTTCACAAATACTGTTGAAAAGCCTAACATTTTTTTCTGTGAATTTTTTTTTGATTTTTTATTTTATCCGTTCCATATCTGTTCCAAATTGATCTTTTTATCCTTCAGAGGCGCTAAAAAGATCAGTTCAAGGACTTATTCTTCGCACCAAGATTGGAAACCATTTTTCCTATTTTTCCTTTTTCTCAGCTCTCATCCCGATTATATAAGCTTTTTAGGTGGTGGTTTTCGCTCGCACTCGTAATTCTCTCAGCAATTCATCCTTCTTGTGCCTCTTTCCTGATTGCTTTTTGGGGTGCTTCTTAGTGGCTTTGGGGATCGTGCCTGCCTTCTTGTCTGCCTGCCTTGGTGTGCTGCTGCTGCACGTATACAACTTTTTTTTTCTCGAGACGCTGAAAAAGCGTTATAGACTTTACAGAATTAATTTTTCGAGGACGAAAATTTCTGAATTGGCACCCATGAGTCTTGTAAATTTTATCGTTAAAATCACACGGAGAATAGACATGTCACAAATTTTCTACAAACCCGAGAGATTTTTTTCAATCAAAAACCGTTTAAAATACGAAAATAATGCCAATAGCAAGACAGAAAACTGCACACGATTCTAAAACCTTTATTGAATGTTTTTGTGTGATTAACTTTGTAGAAATTGATAAAAATACATAAGCAAAACTTATGCGCAGATCATCTGACCTTAGCCACGAATTTGAAAAATATGCCTCACCTTTTCTCCTGGTACCCCTATCAACTCAGTAAGACCTTCTACAGTTCTTTCACTGTGGACAGCTCTCTTTCAAGCATCTCTTGATCCATTCAGGCATCTATCCTCTCTTACTCCCAAAGAATCATAAATAATATATAGCCATCTCTCTTGTAAATGCGTATGTCCAATGTCCACCTTTCCGGGAAGGAATATGGACAGGTATATCACAACTTCGAAGTTATCTATATCTCCTTGATACATGTTTCTTGTCCACCTTGTTTCTCTCGTCTCATGTGCAAAAAATGTAGACACAACAACTACTTTCTCTCTTGTTTCTAATCTTATAAGGTTCAAAATAGCTGTCAGAATACTATCATTGACTTGTGCCTCATCACTGCTCATTAAATTCTGTAGAACCTCCGTATCTATATATCTTCTGAATTCATTTCTGTCCATCAAAATATCATGTCTATCAGATCTAAGAATCTCGTTCATACTCATGGCCATATAAGACAAACCACTCATCCCAGTCTCATGTCTCACTGCCATTGAATCAGCCGAAGCCGGAACAGAGGGCAAAATCCCAGTTTTCGTCGGAGAGACGTGTTCGCCAAGTCGATCTACGACAGGGGATAGCCCCAGGCAAACTATCACTACCCTGAAGTCCTGCGATCGGTACAGGCTCGCGAGAACTCTCCGCTTCTAAAAAAGCAAATCACGTTATTCCATTTATCAAAAACTCAAAAATTACTAACCTTTTTTTTCTTGAGAGCGTAAACGCTCTTTTTCACGTCTAGCTTCTTCTTGCTGCTGCTTTTTGCTCTTTCTTGCCATTAAATTTCTAAAAAAAGCCAGTAAAAGCAGTGTAACAGAAATTTTAAAATAATCTCTTGATACAAAAAATCTTATAAAAATAGTTAGTACATCAGAAAAAAATAAGTAGGCAAAAAAAAAAATTCATTTGAAGACAACAAAACATTTAAATTATTCTTTGACACTTGAATTGACACTATTTAAGTAGTGTCAACTTTCAGGGCTTGAAAAAAGGACAGGGCATTTTGTCGGCGATAGTTCAGCGTTATCCACAAAACAATTTCAACAAATTTTTATACCATTTTGTAGCCCTGAATGGGCAGGTGTGCACTACGTGATGTTTTCGGTAACTCAACTCAACATTCTAAGTCAAAATTTTTTTCCAAAAAATCTCTCAAAAAGAAACTGACACTACTTGAGTAGTGTCAACTTTCAGAGCTTGAAAAAAAGGACAGGGCATTTTGTCGGCGATAGTTCAACGTAATCCACAAAATAACTTCAACTAATTTTTATACTATTTTGTAGCCCTGAATGGGCAGGTGTGCACTACGTAATATTTTTAGTGATTCAACTCAACATTCTAAGTCAAAATTTATTTCAAAAAAATCTCTTAAAACGAAACCGACACTACTTGAGTAGTGTCAACTTTCAGAGCTCAAAAGAAGTACAAATGTTTACAGCATGTTTGTGGGCGCTTCTTTAACGTAATCAATAACAAACCATAACCCGTAACACACCCCTAACCCTCTTCTCTTGCCCCTACCCACTCGAGGTACCCCTACCCCCTCCCCGGTTACCCCTACCCACTCTCCAGGTACCCCTACCCACTCTCCAGGTACCCCTACATATTCTTCAGGTACCCCTACACACTCTCCAGGTACCCCTACACACTCTCCAGTTACCCATACCCACTCTCCAGGTACCCCTACCCACTTCGCAGGTACCCCTACCCACTCCCCGGTTACTCCTACCCACTCTCCAGGTACCCCTACCGACTCTCCAGGTACCCCTACCTACTCTTCGGTACTTCTACACACTCTCCAGGTATCCCTACCCATTCTCCAGGTACCCTACATACTCTTCAGGTACCCCTACACACTCCAGGTACCCCTACCCACTCTCCAGTACCCCTGCCCACTCTCCAGGTACCCCTACACACTCCCCAGGTACCCCTACACACTCTCCAAGTACCCCTACACACTCCCCAGGTACCCGTACCCACTCTCCAGGTACCCCTACACACTCCCCAGGTACCCCTACCCACTCACCTCACTCTCCTATCCTTACTTACCTGTGAATAGATTCCCTATTAACTCTCTCGATAAACCTACTACATCTGACTCGTTTTATACCATACGCACTCTCCAGGTACCCCTACCCACTCTCCAGTACCCTGCCCACTCTCCAGGTACCCCTACACACTCCCCAGGTACCCCTACACACTCTCCAGGTACCCCTACACACTCCCCAGGTACCCGTACCCACTCTCCAGGTACGCCTACACACCCCCAGGTACCCCTACCCACTCACCTCACTCTCCTATCCTTACTTACCTGTGAATAGATTCCCTATTAACTCTCTCGATAAACCTACTACATCTGACTCGTTTATCCACTGTCCTGGTACACTCTCACCCACCCACTTGCTAATAGACAAAAACACAAACAAAAAATAAAATACAAACGAAAAATACAAAACAAACAAAAAGCAGCTAGTAAACTCGTATATAAACAACTTTCCTCGCGAGACAAAAAAGAAAATTCAAAAGGCCCAAAGAAAACCCAAATTCCAATTCCTCTAAATGACCACCTCCATACTCTTTGACACATCCCCACTTTAAAGTCGTCATTTCTCCAATTTTTTTTTAAATGAAGCTGAGATTCTGCGCTACACGAAAATATTTGCAAGCGCTCCGTCTGACCCACTTAGCTCCGAGATTTTGACTCTTTAAGCAAAAATCACCAATTTGCTCAGTAAAACCCAAAATTGAAACCGAAAAATTTTCAAAACCAAAATCTAAAACTACCATTCGACTCTTGAGATTTCAAGCTTCAATTTAAAAAAAAATTGACCAAAAAACCAAACAAAAACACTCCAAAAAAATCAAAAACATCAAAAGTGAACAAACAAACAAAACAGCTCTAATACTATATAGCAGATATGATCTTAAATAGATTGAAATAGCTTCTTTATTAACTTGGTTACAACTTCATAGCCAATTCGATTAGGCAAACTTTTCCAAAAACGATGGATTCTTTCATCTAAGCTTTTGACCTTCTTTTTGATTACTTCGAAAGAGCCAGTCAAAGAACAGTGAAAACCAGGCAAGCAAGAAGAGCTACCATCTTCTTTGTTCTTTTTTTAGTGGGTACCAAGGTGGCTTTTCTGAAAATGCAAAAATAGGTTGAAAGTGAAAATAAACGGAATTAGTAAGCTTACTACGGTCAAGCAAAGACTGAACTGCATTTGAAGTGGGATCGATAGTAAAATGACCCCCAATTGATGTATTTTTAATACCTTTTAGACTTAGCTCGACTTCTTTTTTAGATCCTGTTTCAGCTGCATTTGTTGTCGCAACAAAGACAAATGAGAGAATAAAACAGGACGATTTAACAAAATATGCATTTGTTTAAATTCACGGAAAGCTGACAAACATTAAAGAAACTTAAAAATAAGATGAGTGATAAAATAATGACAATTTTATGAGTATTTATACCGCTTTCATGTGTTGACAGCCAATGTCTTTTTTACATACACAAGTCTATTCCAGGCTATTTCTAGCTTTAAACATACATCATACGACATACATGTATATGTTGCCTAACTCTATACACATCTTTTATTCATTGATCACTTAAAACATGGTCTACATGTGTTGACATGAAACATGCATACGCTGGCCAATCCTTGCCTAAGCCTAACAAATTACAAAAATACAACAGGGGTTCAGGGCACAAAATCGGTAGATTTTTTAATTTTTTTATTAAATTCGGAAATAATGTTTAAGTGCGTTTTGGCGTGCGCTTAATGACAACCGAAAAATAAACAGGGCGCTATGGAACCAACAACCCCCCCCCCATCCGTTGTGGGATGTTTGATTAGTAGCAATAAGACTTTTAAATTTAAATTATTGCAATTTAAGAATGAAGCCCGTTATGTTGGAGTGTGGCAAAAACCAGTGCCTAGAAGAGTACCTTATGAAGCCCATTATGGCATTTCGCTCAGAGAATGCCTGAACCTTGACGCTAAACTAACTGCTAAAAGCTATGTGGCCACTCAATTCCGAGTGTTTAGTGTTGGCAACGAGGTCATTTGCTGTGCTATTTGGGAGTACTTTCCTGGCCGCAAACATTTTATTGAAATTGGAGAGAACCTGCGACAGATGCATAGAAAGCATGTGGCCAGCAAATCCAGACTGCCAAGGCAAATCAGTCACTACATAGACGTTACCAACAGAGTCAAATATGTTGTGCTTTGGAGCAACTTGAACTCATTTCGCTATCCCAACCCAGCAGATATTTGGGCTGACAAAACGTAATAATTTTAGTATTTTTCTTTTTTCACTGCTATCGAATTTAGAATTCCAGTTAACTACTTGCCAGGCACCAGAGACCAGTTACAACCAGCTCAACTAAGGTTTATTGCAAAAAGGGTGGAGAGGTTTATGCGAGAGCTGGATATTCCCGGACTTTCCGTCGCCATTTCTAGGAATGAGCAATTGAAATTTGCAGCAGGTTTTTTTGTTTTCAAATAAAGTTTACTCTCGATGTAGCACCACACTTTGCCGGGTCCCGACTTATTCAAATACCTTCGATACAACACCACTTCATTTATTCTTCAAATTCGGGCAAATATTTCAATTTTTGCACGAATTTCAATTTCTAGAATTCCAATTTTTGCACGAATTTCAATTTCTAGAATTCCAATTTTTGCACGAATTTCAATTTCTAGAATTCCAATTTTTGCACGAATTTCAATTTCTAGAATTCCAATTTCTCTTTGTCTTTGGCTTGACAAGTTTGTCTTTCATACTTTTTTGGCTCTTTATGTGTTCCCCCAAAAAAACTGCCTTGGTCCCCCTGTTGTTTTTTTTTCAAATTTTTTTTTTCTTATAATCTCAAAAATTATTTATCTTTATTTCTATATGAATTTTTTCGCAAAAAAAATTTCATTAATTTTTTTTGGATTTTTTTTCTTCTATCAAATGTCTCAAAAATCATTTAAATGCACTTTTAAAGGGCTAAAATGAAACAAAAAGCAACGTATACTCACAGATTCTTCTCAATTGTTTGAAAAGAATGGTTACTTTTACTAAATGTTGAATAAAGCTCATTACTAATCCAAAATTTGGCCGATTTTCCTCGGAAAAGTGATACTCTCGATATCACACCGATAATGGCCAGTCCCGGGAGCGGTGTCATATCGAGAGTAGACTGTATAGTTTCCCAAATTTTGTTTGATTTTAACGTTTATCACCGTTTATACAATCTTTTATATTATTCCCAAATTTCCGTATTTCTTATAATAAAAAAATATTTCTTATAATAGAACGAGCCCTTTCTATATAGCTACTCCCTCAACTTTGGGTGTCTGTATCTTGTGGCAGAGTCAACATTTTTTAAGTTATATGGCATTTTTTTAATTTCCACGATCTTTACTGACTTTGCTTTTTCGATTTTAGATCTTCACACCCAAAATTCTCGAAATCGATTCGAATTTTTCCTGGTTTTTGGAGTCTTGAAAAAAGAGTGACCGGTATCAATATTAGATTATCACAAGCGTAATTTAAAAAAAAGTCCAATATATAAATTTTAAGAATCGACTTGCTTTTATAATTTAAAAAGCTGAGTCTAACTTCAGGCTTTGGCTACTCCAACGTTAGGCGCAAAGAAACAGTCACCCCGCATCACCAATTTCGCATCGGATCAGTGAGCAAGCCAATCACTGCAGCTGCAGTTATGCTGTTGGTGGAGCAAAGGAGAATACGGCTAGACCAGCATGTATTTGGATCTCAAGATTCCATTTTTGGTACGGAGTCCTTTAGTTTGATAAAAAGCCAATTTTTAAAAATAATTCAGGTCATGAGTTTGGGCGAAGTCATCCATACGGAAAATACCTGACAGACATTACCGTTCGCCATTTACTGGAACACACTTCTGGTGGTTGGAACAATGTAGATAGTGATCCAGCTTGGCTTGAACCAGACTTGACAACACCCCAGTTGATTGAACTGGTTTTAGAAAAACAGCCATTGATTGTTAAGCCGGGCAAGGCATGGATTTACTCTAATTTTGGTTACCAACTTCTAGGCTATATAATTGAGAGGTACAATATCAAACTTCTATTTACTATTTGCTGAATTAATGTCTGAGCTTTTCCTTAAGGATATCAGGGATGACCTACGAACAATTTGTCAAAAAGCATATTTGGGACAAAGTAAATGCTCCAGAAACACAAGTAGCACGGCCATCATTGTCAGAGAGGGCAAGGTAATACAAGCACCATATATACTCTCTAAATCCACTCCCTCCAGCAACTCCGTCTTTTTGCGTTTCAACTCCTTTCTTAGGGGCCAGAAAACACATTTGGCGTGGTTATTCATTAAGTTTTTTAATTCCCGTTAGTTCCATAGATTGACTTTTTTAAACTTTTGGTTTTCATTTGAAAATTTTAAGATCGAACAAAAAAAATTTTCAATTTCGAAGGCATAGAAAAAATACAGCATGTCGTAATAAAAGAGTATACGCGATATAAAAGCTGAATAAACACAAGAACATACATAACTATTAAGACGAGAAGTGTTGTACTACATGAGTGGAAACAAGTTGGGCTTCAACCCCTATGAAATGTTACCACCTGAGAGAACAGGTATACTTTTTCCACAAAATTTATCCGAAATAAAAAAATTTATAAACAGGTCCTTGGGGCGGTTGGATTGCCTCGCCCATTGAAATGCTCAGAATTATGGTAAGTACTGTTTAGTCAAACAAAAAAATTTTAAATAATAAGGTTCAAAGCTAAAGCCTAGACTATTTATGAAGTTTTGCAAAAAGTGTTTGGGCTTATTGTGATTTTAGATTTTTTGAGAAAAAAATTCAAAAAATTGAAGAATCAATAACTTTTTGTAAAAAACCTCAAATTAGTTAAGAGACAGGGTGGTTAACTTGCCACCTTTAGGTGGCATTTGCTGCCTTTTGAAATTTTTTGCCACCTTTTCAAAAAGCAAAAGGTGGCATTTTTGTGCAAAATCCAGCAAAATGTGCAGAACATTCTTTCCTTATTTCATGATTTTCGCAGAATTGGTTTTGTTAAATTCAGTGCCTTTTCTTCATAACTGTTCCTTTTGCTATTATCGGGAGTTGCTCGGGGAATAAAGATGTTCATATTTATACGTTTCTTTAGAAATGCCACCTTTTGAGAAAATTTTTAGTTAAAACGCCACCTTTTGGGGGAATTTCGCCACCTTCTTGAAATTTGAGTTAACCACCCTGGAGTAAGCTATTTTTTAAGTTTGTGAAATTTACAAAACTTTTTGTACAAACGAGTACTAGATTAGCATGTAAATTTCTGCAAAGAATTTTTGCAGTTTTGTTGAGATTTCCTAATGACCTAAGATTTTTTTACAAACTTCCTTCTTTGAAAACCTTTAACAATAAATATTTTTATTATTTTTATAACAAGCGACAATAAATTATTTCATACCATTTTTGTTTTAGAAATTCCGATTTGTTTAGTTTTAATATTAAAAACAAAACAGTGATCCATCCAAATTCATATGAAAGAGACATATAATGGTGCAACAGGGTCTAACAGCAAAAACGAAATATTCAATGAAAAATAGGAAAACTAAAAACAAATTAAATAAAACATATAAGTGTAATTAATAACTAACGTAAAAGCAATCACTGCCAATATGACCTTTTGCAGAACCGTAATAAGCAGGCTGATAAGGCTGCTTTTTGCAAATGTAATTGAGCCCCTTAAATTATTTATTAAGTAAAAAAACTAACGCTGAAATTACTCGGGATCAAATCCGCGTAGATTAAAATTTTCATCATCTTCATCGCCTTGATCGCTGTTTCTTTTGTAAAGTGCTAATTCAGAGGATCCAAACAACTCAATTTTCATACGAAATTTCGGCTGAGCTAAATACAGGGTGTCCCAAGAATTTTTGACGATTTCAACTGCTCATAACTTTTTTCAATCTTAAAATTCGATCCATTAAAAAGCTACGAGCAGTTGAAATCGTCATAAATGCGTAAGACACACCGTAGAATAATGCCAAAATAGGAAAGTTTGCAACAAACTAACTCTATAGTTTTATCGAGTCGGGTAACTTCGACTATATAGTACAGTTCCGCGTTCCAAATTACGGATACTTAACAACTCAACTAGTGGCAGCTAATGTGTTTTTATAAAAAAAAGTTGTTCTTTATTTATTTTTTGACAGGAAATGGTTATTCGGTCATGTTCCGAAATCGTATTCTGACCACTTTTTAGAGCTTTTGACTGTACTACTTCGGTTTAAACCAACTCACCAACACCGCCCCCCCCCATACTTTTTTTAAAAGTGTCTCAAACAACCTTCTTAACTACTTTTTTTCTGTCTAGACGATAAAAGAAACATGTCTACAGTCGAGTTGCGCATTAGTACCATAGTGACCGCCCGTCCGGCCGGGCCCGTCCCGTCCCCGTCCCCGTCCGGACGGCGCCAAAAAACCGGACGGTCGGACGGCCGCCCAAAAGCCGGCCGGCTAAAAACGTCCAAGACGGCAGACGGCCGGCAACGACAAACTCGGACGGGACGGCCGACGGCCGGTTCGTCTGAGACCGTCCTTCATTATACCGAACAAATTTTGGAAAAAAATTTTATTTTACAAATTTTTATGTTAAAACCTATGTTTATTTCATTCAACATGTATAATAACTAATCATTTAATCGTACTAATTTTCTTGCTCAAGCTTTTTATTCAAACGTTTACGATCTCAAAGTTTGTTTCTCAATTCATCGAGATATTTTTCAAGTAAGTAGCTGTTGTGTTTCTTCTGAAGAATCTCCGTCAAAGTAATCAATTCCTTTTTCACAACAACATCTATTCCAATAAGACCCAGAAGTTTAACAAAGAACCCTAGTGTAGGGACTTAGGGACAGTTCATGTCCCTAAGTCCCTACACCAGAAGAACTTGAGAACATAGTGACCGCCCGTCCGACCGGGGCCGCGCCGTCCACGTCCCCGTCCGGACGGCGCCGAAAAACCGGACGGTCAGACGGCCGGTGGACGGTTTGCAAAATACGTCCAAGACGGCAGACGGCCGGCAACGACATACTCGGATGGGACGGCCGACGGCCGGTTTGTCCGAGAATGTCCTTCACTAGACCGTCACTATAGTAGTCCTTCACTATTCTGTTTGAGAACAGAATCTACCAATGACCTCGTAGAAGATGTATTCCATCGCTGCGTTCGAGAAGCTGGTAACAAAAAAGCGGCGACGTTTTGGACAAACGAGGTAAAGACACTAACTATTTCTAAAACAACAAAAAGTTCAGCCAGATGGACCGATAAAAAAGTTAGCAATCGATATTTTGATAATTCCTGCTTCGTCTGGTGCTGCTGAAAGGATCTTTTCCATAATGACAATGCATGCGGAAGGAAGAAGAGTGGGTATCAACGAAGAACTCTTAAAGTCTCGAACACTTCTGACATATAACTCGATATATATTTCTTAAGTTGCTTAATTATTTCAATAAAGATCAATTTTTAAGTAAAAAATTTGTCGCAGAACTTTTTTCGCTATTTGAGCCTGCCGGCGGACGGCCGGCGTTAGAAAATTTTAATCGGACGGCCGGCAGACGGCCGGCGAAAATTTCAGCAAGACGGCGAAATATTGGACGGCCGGCCGACGGCCGGCTGTTAGAAAAAAATTTCGGACGGCCGGTTGGACGGCCGGTCAAAAACGTCTAAGACGGGGACGGGACGCCGTCCAAATTTTAAGAAGCGCGGTCACTATGATTAGTACCAGTCTTGTTCAATCAACCGGCATTATCAACCGGTTGATTCGCCGGTGGGCCACCGGTTGGTCAATTTTATGAACCGGTTGATAAAGCCTCGCGATTAATATAATAAAGGCGTTTCTCTACCTGTTTGTAAAAAAATATTTTGGAAATCAAACGGTCATTTCCCTACCCTCCCTACTGTTGGCTTTGGTTTACCAAGGTAAAGATTGCTGCACGGTGTGTCAAATCGGTAAAAATCGCGAATAGGGGGTTTTGTGCCAAGACCAAAATATCAATTTTTTTTTCAAATTTTGGAATTTTCCTATAACTGCTTCCAGTTAATCATTGCGACCGTTAAATATTATTTTTTTGTGTTGCAGATGAGTACTTTTGCTTAAAATATTCTCCGTACCCGATTACGTAGAGCTATAAAAAAAGTTTGCCGGAATAAAGAATCCAAAAAAACAAGCTTCAAAACACCCATTCTTACGTAATGCCCGAAATTCCGATTTTAACTTTTTACTGTAAGCCTTAAATTTTGTTTTTTCAAAGTGATGTTACAAATGAACGTTAGCTATTGCAGTCTGTTTGCTGAGCTATCCGCCAGTATGTTTATTTCATCCACATGATTGGAAAAATGAAAATTCCCTGCGTGGCGAAGCTTAGCATATATTTACTACCTCCAAAGTTTTTGTCTAAACTTCATTTAGCTCGGAAACCCAAACTGTTTGATCACACATGCTATATGAATACTCTTCTTGTAGAGTGTGCTCCAGGCTTTCATTCAATCCTTAATTTTCTTACTGGGGATTGAAAAATCGGAAAGAACAAATGCCAAACGTCGGACATAACACATGTTGGGGTGGCAAAATATGTGCTAAACTTCGCCACACAGGGAATTTTCATCTTTCCAATCATGTGGAGGAGATAAACATAATAGCGGATTGCCCAGCGAATGGGCTACAATGTCTAAGGCTTTTTTTGTAACAACAATTTGAAAAAACCAAAATTTAAGGCTTACAGTAAAAAAAGATTAAAATCGGAATTTTGGGCATTACGTAAGAATGGGCGTATTGAAGCTTATTTTTTTGGATTTTTTATTCCGGCAAAATTTTTCACAGCTCTGCGTAATCGGCTATGGAGAATCTTTTAAGCATAAGCACTCATCTGCAACACGAAAAAATAATATTTAACGGTCGCAATGATCAACTGATTATAAGAAAGTTATAAGAAAATTTTTCAAAATTAAAAAAATTGAATTTTTGGTCTTGGCACGAAACTCCCTATTCGCGATTTTTACCGATTTGACACGCCGTGGCTGGAGGGTAGCTGAATACCCTATTTTTTAACTTGTTTCTTGTTTTTCTCACTAGAAGTTGGCAAACAGAATTTCTGAATGCATGTTTTATCAAAAGTATTGCTCGAATTTGTCTGTAAGACAAATGAGTGAAATCACTATTTCAAATGACGGAGAATAGTCTATTAGAGGAAATACATTGTTTACAAAGGGACGGAAAAGGGCCATCAAAAAAGGGCAATCAATAAAGGAGTGAGTGGCGAAAATTAATTATAAAAGTCAAAAGTCTCACACCCTTGAAATTTGTTGCAAATGAGATTTAAATATGTTTAGGCACATCTTGACGGATTTCATCAAAAACCAGATTTATTAAATGAAAAATCTCTCAAAGAATGGATCGTTCCTACAACTGCTTCCAATGAGACTTATGGTAAAACTATAGAACTTATAAAATTTAAAAACATCACTTTAATTAAAGGTCTCGGCTGGAGTCTAAATATAATGGGCTTTAATGGTTGGCAACATGATGGTCGAATGCCTGGATCTGCAGCTATGTATGGAAGCATTGCTAAAAAAGCTAATATTCAAAGTTTCTATTTTTAGGCTTGTAAGGCTGGACAGTGGGTTGGAGATGGCTGTGGTTGTCAACAAGGTTGAGTTATTCGACGACACTGTAAATAACCAGCTAAAAATATTTAGGAGTACAGTGAAAGAGACTTTTTCCATGAGCTGGGCTACATCCTGCACCACATAGGCAACAATTGCGATTGGTGGAAAGATACTCGAATAGATCTTTTTTAGTGATATTGTGGTGTACGTGTACAAAATTGTTGTGCAGAAAAGTATATTTTATAAAGAACGATTGATCATTTCATGTTTATTTATGGACAAAAAAGTATTAATCAGCAAAAAGCATATGTCTAAGAAGCAGATCCAGTTTCTTGGACCTTTTGCAACAGCTGGCGAGAAATAACCAGACGTTGAATTTGGGAAGTGCCTTCATATATCTACAATCAAAGGTTTTACGAAAAAAAATGATTGGATGTGCTTACCTGATAAATTTTGGCATCTCTCATCAGCTTCTCTACTGGATATTCACTGTTAAAACCATTTCCACCGAACACCTGAAGTTTGAATGCGGAAATTGGATTATTCATTCAAGAGCCCTACTTGGACAGCATTAGTAGCGGTTTGCATAGCAGTGTCAGAGGCAAAACACTTAGCAATGGAGGCAAAATAAGAAGAACGGACACCCTTGTCCACATCTTGAGCTGCTTTGTAAGTAATCAATCTGGCCAGTTCTAAGTTGATAGCCATGTCTGCCAGCATGAAAGATACTCCCTAAAACACAGCTATGAAAAAAATTGGGCGCTAGTATAGAGTACCCCCAAATCAGACCTTCTAAAAATCGTTGTAACTACCCTTTGGAACAACAAGTTTAGGCTTAGCCCTTAGGCTTAGGGGTAGGCCAGCATATGGAAGTTGTGACTAATAAGTGTTTTACGCACTTTTTCTGGGGTCTGGAACATATATTTGGGTGCTCTTTACTTAAGTTTTAGAAGGCATAAGTTTGGGTGGGGGGTATTCTATACTAGGGTCAAAAATTGATATCAATCTGTTTACTTGATGCATGGCAATTGGAACTCCAAAAGTTTTTCTCTCTAAAGAATATTTGCTGGACTCATCCAGTGCGCGCCAAGCCAAACCCACAGCTCCTGCAATACAAAAAACAATTTAATTTTGCAAGATATGGGCTTTAGGGTTTTACAAAGGACCCATCCAAGCTGCGTTTTCGACGTGATTTCAAGACCTATATAAAAAAAATGTTCGACGTGGTTGGTTTAGTGTGTTAAAATTATCGAGACAGCGAGAAAACCGGGTGGTATTTAATTTTGGCCAAAAAAATATTGAATTTCGGCCATAAAATTAGTGGTTTTTGGCCATAAACTTCTGGACTTTGGCCATAAACTGGGGTAATCTCTAGGTCAATTGGTCCATAGGTCAATTAGTCCACAAAATGTTTATCACCTCTAAATGCCGAACAATCTATACTATCCGACCCAAAATCGTATGCTGAAAAGGGTTCGTTAGGACTAAAATGCTGTTTTGACTATCCAGAATCTCAATACCCTGGCTACCCTAGATATCTACTCTGAGGTGGTCGACCTCAAATTTTAGGAAAATTTTCTGAATAAGCGTAAAAAGGATGCTATATTTATTTCAAATTGGTGCTTAAAACGTTTTGTAAAGAAAAAACGGTACTTTTCTCTAAATAGCAACAAAAAAATAAAAATGAAGGTGTGACCTAAACGAGAAAAGTACCGAAAAAACACCATTTGAGCTTATCAACACTTGAGAAACTGATGTAGTCCCGCCTCCTCCAGGTGGACGTCTAGCTGTGCAACTTGAGTACAACCTGAAAATTTGGCGACAGAAAACGAACTTTTAATCTTTACTAATGTATTCAGGGCATTGTTTTATGCAAGAAAAAACTGTTTCATTATCCATTTAGAAAAATTTCCTAAAATTTGGAGTCGACCACCTCAGAGTGGGTATCTAGGGCATAGGCGTAGCCAGGGGCAAGCCGGCTGCCCCCCCTGCTGAAAATCTTGGCTACATTGCCTGTGTCTAGCTCAGATGTTGTCCCGTATTTTGACGGAAAAAAGATCGTCAATGTCTACTTCTCGTCTATCAGCTTTGGCGATGCTTTCAACCCATTTTGTTGAAGCCAGTAAACTGGACTATGATTATTTGTTAAAGGACCATGCTCGCGCAAGGCCGAGCAATTGTTGAATTTTGAATTGGCGGGGACCCAAATTTTTTTCGCATCAGGACATTTTATTTTAAAAATATTTTTTGTCGTTCTCATATTGCTTTTTCTGGTGTTGATTTTATGGACCAATTTCAGGTTCCCGCAGAAGCCTCATCTTGTTCTGAAGTCTGGAGTTTCTGATGTCTGCTGCATGTCAAGTCTCGTGCCCTGTCTATTAGATAAGTCTTCTTTTATTATCTTCGCCGTCTTTTTTCTTTGTGTGGTGTTTTTAGGGGTTTGTGTTCATCGTTTCAAGAATCTGGAAGATCCTGCTCATTGATCCTGCTTCGCTGCATTTTTTCACACCGTCATCTACAATAGCTGCTTTCCAGGTGTGCTCAGTTGTTCTTTTTATTTTCTTTGTCACTAGTCCACTTATAATTTTGGAGTAGACGCGTCTTGTGGCAACGACTTCCCGCATACCATTTATTTCTTCTTCTCTTATGTGATTGAAATGGAGAATACTTAGCTGAGTTCTTGAAGTAAATCCTTTCGGGGTACTAAAGGATTATTGTAATTGCAATGTTTCCCTTTTGCATCATGTGATTTTTATCTTACTATGCTTTCCTCTTAGATCGATATTTGATAGCCACAGAATTAAAGCATTCGACTAGCGATGTATTGTGTTCCCCATTTAGACGCGTAATATCAGACAGAAATTGGTCCGTGGAAAGCGTGTTGAGAAGAATTCCAAATGCACTGGACGAAGGCTTCAAAACTACTGTATTATCTGGAAGTTCATCGTCGTGATTGCACCGCATAAGAGTTTGAAATTTTTCATCCTAAGATTTACTTTTTATAACGTAAATCCGATCACATAATTACTTTGAATCGGCCTTTTGTAATGGACATTGGATCAACACTTCGTTTTGTCCACTCTTTCGGCAAAATAAGGCTGTTTTCTCTGATGATTTCAGGTCAGATCGGGTTCAGATGAGGTCACAACAATAAGTCATTCATAGCAATAAAAAAAGAAGCCATTACAATCTAATAAGAAACGATGACACACAGCTTTCAAATAAATTTTTTTATTGACAAAAGAAAAAAAGAACATCGCTAGGCAATAATACTGACGACGATTCTTGCTTCCAGATTCTTGAAACGATGAACACAAACCCCTAAAAACACCACACAAAGAAAAAAGACGGCGAAGATAATAAAAGAAGACTTATCTAATAGACAGGGCACGAGACTTGACATGCAGCAGACATCAGAAAACTCCAGACTTCAGAACAAGATGAGGCTTCTGCGAAAAGGGAACCTGAAATTGGTCCATAAAATCAACACCAGAAAAAGCAATATGAGAACGACAAAAAATATTTTTAAAATAAAATGTCCTGATGCGAAAAAAATTTGGGTCCCCGCCAATTCAAAATTCAACAATTGCTCGGCCTTGCGCGAGCATGGTCCTTTAAAGCGTTTTGATGAAAAAGTTCGTAAAATTAAACTTTTTTAATTGTCATAGCGTTTGTTTTGAATAAAAATGATTTTATCTTGATTATTAAGGTGTAGATAAAAAAATGAAAAACGGTGTAGGTAAAATGACTCTCAAAAAATTGCTGCCCCCCCCCCGTCATAAATCCCTGGCTACGCCTCTGATCTAGGGCAAGCAGGGTATTGAGATTCTGGATAGTCAAAACAGCAATTTGGTCCTAACAAACCGTTTTCAGCACACAATTTTGAGTTGGATAGTATAGTTGGCCCTATTCCACAATGGGTACCATTTTTTGCATCATCCAACACAAAACAACTTTTAGCCAGGTACAAACAAATAATTTTTTCATTTGTTGTGATAAATGTGTTAAGAACGATTCTCGAAGAGGGTATTCCGCTTCGTGTTCATACCAATAAATCCGAAGGCTTCTGGGCGCATATGAAACACAAAGTAAAGCGGCTCTATGGAACAAGCGATAAATTGCTGGCATCTTACATCAGTGAAGCAGTTTTCCATCAAAATTGTCGAGCGAAAAAATGGAATTATCTCAAAAAGTTTTTCGAACAAATCAGAAAGATATATGAATGATGCGTTGCATTTGTTTTGAATAAAAAATTTGAATAAAAAAATGGTGAAAAACAACAGGGACCAAGGCAAAAAATGGTACTCATTGTAGAATATGGCCGTATAGTTTGTTTGGCATTTAGAGGTGATAAAAATTTCGTGGACCAATTGACCTAGATCTAACCCGAGTTTATGACCAAAGTCCAGAAGTTTATGGCAATAATTAATGGCCATTTTTTTAGTATTTTATGGCCAATTTTGAATACTATCCGAGAAAAATGATGAGGACAGGCGGCTAGAAAGTACAAAAAAGTGCTTGCTCCCCTGTGGTTTTTAAAATTTTTTAAACCAAAGTATCCAGTAAACTTTATGCCACTGCGGAATTTTTTCTTTGTTTTTTTGCACATATTGCGATGGTTTTTTTGCTATATTAATTATATTGTAGGGAAAAAATCGGTGTAATTAGTCCGTAAGTAGTTGTACCGGGTGCGCCAAAAGTTCCCGGACAACTTTTAGATTTAATTGTAAAAGCAAAAATGTTGAAATAAAAATATTATTAATATACAGTTTTGTAGCCCTGAATCTCCTCTTTCAAATGGTATATCAAACATTTATTTCACTCAATAAAATGATCACCATTGGCATCAATACATAACTTGAGTCTTTTGGAGAATTGTCAATGGCATTCTGGATCATCTTCTGTGGAATTGCTGCCCATTCTTTGATGAGGGAAGCTTTCAAAGCTGCGATTGTTTTGACCGTGATGGACTACTTTGTGTGGCCTTACCTGAAGTTTAAAGCCTGCTCAAAGCCACTCAAAACAATCGCAGCTTTGAAAGCTTCCCTCGTCAAAGAATGGGCAGCAATTCCACAGAAGATGATCCAGAATGTCATTGACAATTCTCCAAAAGACTCAAGTTATGTATTGATGCCAATGGTGATCATTTTATTGAGTGAAATAAATGTTTGATGTACCATTTGAAAGAGGAGATTCAGGGCTACAAAACTGTATATTAAAAATATTTTTATTTCAACATTTTTGCTTTTACAATTAAATCTAAAAGTTGTCCGGGAACTTTTGGCGCACCCGGTACAACTACTTACGGACTAATTACACCGATTTTTTCCCTACAATATAATTAATATAGCAAAAAAACCATCGCAATATGTGCAAAAAAACAAAGAAAAAATTCCGCAGTGGCATAAAGTTTACTGGATACTTTGGTTTAAAAAATTTTAAAAACCACAGGGGAGCAAGCACTTTTTTGTACTTTCTAGCCGCCTGTCCTCATCATTTTTCTCGGATAGTATTCAAAATTGGCCATAAAATACTAAAAAATGGCCATTAATTATTGCCATAAACTTCTGGACTTTGGTCATAAACTCGGGTTAGATCTAGGTCAATTGGTCCACGAAATTTTTATCACCTCTAAATGCCAAACAAACTATACGGCCATATTCTACAATGAGTACCATTTTTTGCCTTGGTCCCTGTTGTTTTTCACCATTTTTTTATTCAAATTTTTTATTCAAAACAAATGCAACGCATCATTCATATATCTTTCTGATTTGTTCGAAAAACTTTTTGAGATAATTCCATTTTTTCGCTCGACAATTTTGATGGAAAACTGCTTCACTGATGTAAGATGCCAGCAATTTATCGCTTGTTCCATAGAGCCGCTTTACTTTGTGTTTCATATGCGCCCAGAAGCCTTCGGATTTATTGGTATGAACACGAAGCGGAATACCCTCTTCGAGAATCGTTCTTAACACATTTATCACAACAAATGAAAAAATTATTTGTTTGTACCTGGCTAAAAGTTGTTTTGTGTTGGATGATGCAAAAAATGGTACCCATTGTGGAATAGGGCCAACTATACTATCCAACTCAAAATTGTGTGCTGAAAACGGTTTGTTAGGACCAAATTGCTGTTTTGACTATCCAGAATCTCAATACCCTGCTTGCCCTAGATCAGAGGCGTAGCCAGGGATTTATGACGGGGGGGGGGCAGCAATTTTTTGAGAGTCATTTTACCTACACCGTTTTTCATTTTTTTATCTACACCTTAATAATCAAGATAAAATCATTTTTATTCAAAACAAACGCTATGACAATTAAAAAAGTTTAATTTTACGAACTTTTTCATCAAAACGCTTTAAAGGACCATGCTCGCGCAAGGCCGAGCAATTGTTGAATTTTGAATTGGCGGGGACCCAAATTTTTTTCGCATCAGGACATTTTATTTTAAAAATATTTTTTGTCGTTCTCATATTGCTTTTTCTGGTGTTGATTTTATGGACCAATTTCAGGTTCCCTTTTCGCAGAAGCCTCATCTTGTTCTGAAGTCTGGAGTTTTCTGATGTCTGCTGCATGTCAAGTCTCGTGCCCTGTCTATTAGATAAGTCTTCTTTTATTATCTTCGCCGTCTTTTTTCTTTGTGTGGTGTTTTTAGGGGTTTGTGTTCATCGTTTCAAGAATCTGGAAGCAAGAATCGTCGTCAGTATTATTGCCTAGCGATGTTCTTTTTTTCTTTTGTCAATAAAAAAATTTATTTGAAAGCTGTGTGTCATCGTTTCTTATTAGATTGTAATGGCTTCTTTTTTTATTGCTATGAATGACTTATTGTTGTGACCTCATCTGAACCCGATCTGACCTGAAATCATCAGAGAAAACAGCCTTATTTTGCCGAAAGAGTGGACAAAACGAAGTGTTGATCCAATGTCCATTACAAAAGGCCGATTCAAAGTAATTATGTGATCGGATTTACGTTATAAAAAGTAAATCTTAGGATGAAAAATTTCAAACTCTTATGCGGTGCAATCACGACGATGAACTTCCAGATAATACAGTAGTTTTGAAGCCTTCGTCCAGTGCATTTGGAATTCTTCTCAACACGCTTTCCACGGACCAATTTCTGTCTGATATTACGCGTCTAAATGGGGAACACAATACATCGCTAGTCGAATGCTTTAATTCTGTGGCTATCAAATATCGATCTAAGAGGAAAGCATAGTAAGATAAAAATCACATGATGCAAAAGGGAAACATTGCAATTACAATAATCCTTTAGTACCCCGAAAGGATTTACTTCAAGAACTCAGCTAAGTATTCTCCATTTCAATCACATAAGAGAAGAAGAAATAAATGGTATGCGGGAAGTCGTTGCCACAAGACGCGTCTACTCCAAAATTATAAGTGGACTAGTGACAAAGAAAATAAAAAGAACAACTGAGCACACCTGGAAAGCAGCTATTGTAGATGACGGTGTGAAAAAATGCAGCGAAGCAGGATCAATGAGCAGGATCTTCCAGATTCTTGAAACGATGAACACAAACCCCTAAAAACACCACACAAAGAAAAAAGACGGCGAAGATAATAAAAGAAGACTTATCTAATAGACAGGGCACGAGACTTGACATGCAGCAGACATCAGAAAACTCCAGACTTCAGAACAAGATGAGGCTTCTGCGAAAAGGGAACCTGAAATTGGTCCATAAAATCAACACCAGAAAAAGCAATATGAGAACGACAAAAAATATTTTTAAAATAAAATGTCCTGATGCGAAAAAAATTTGGGTCCCCGCCAATTCAAAATTCAACAATTGCTCGGCCTTGCGCGAGCATGGTCCTTTAAAGCGTTTTGATGAAAAAGTTCGTAAAATTAAACTTTTTTAATTGTCATAGCGTTTGTTTTGAATAAAAATGATTTTATCTTGATTATTAAGGTGTAGATAAAAAAATGAAAAACGGTGTAGGTAAAATGACTCTCAAAAAATTGCTGCCCCCCCCCCGTCATAAATCCCTGGCTACGCCTCTGATCTAGGGCAAGCAGGGTATTGAGATTCTGGATAGTCAAAACAGCATTTTGGTCCTAACAAACCGTTTTCAGCACACAATTTTGAGTTGGATAGTATAGTTGGCCCTATTCCACAATGGGTACCATTTTTTGCATCATCCAACACAAAACAACTTTTAGCCAGGTACAAACAAATAATTTTTTCATTTGTTGTGATAAATGTGTTAAGAACGATTCTCGAAGAGGGTATTCCGCTTCGTGTTCATACCAATAAATCCGAAGGCTTCTGGGCGCATATGAAACACAAAGTAAAGCGGCTCTATGGAACAAGCGATAAATTGCTGGCATCTTACATCAGTGAAGCAGTTTTCCATCAAAATTGTCGAGCGAAAAAATGGAATTATCTCAAAAAGTTTTTCGAACAAATCAGAAAGATATATGAATGATGCGTTGCATTTGTTTTGAATAAAAAATTTGAATAAAAAAATGGTGAAAAACAACAGGGACCAAGGCAAAAAATGGTACTCATTGTAGAATATGGCCGTATAGTTTGTTTGGCATTTAGAGGTGATAAAAATTTCGTGGACCAATTGACCTAGATCTAACCCGAGTTTATGACCAAAGTCCAGAAGTTTATGGCAATAATTAATGGCCATTTTTTAGTATTTTATGGCCAATTTTGAATACTATCCGAGAAAAATGATGAGGACAGGCGGCTAGAAAGTACAAAAAAGTGCTTGCTCCCCTGTGGTTTTTAAAATTTTTTAAACCAAAGTATCCAGTAAACTTTATGCCACTGCGGAATTTTTTCTTTGTTTTTTTGCACATATTGCGATGGTTTTTTTGCTATATTAATTATATTGTAGGGAAAAAATCGGTGTAATTAGTCCGTAAGTAGTTGTACCGGGTGCGCCAAAAGTTCCCGGACAACTTTTAGATTTAATTGTAAAAGCAAAAATGTTGAAATAAAAATATTTTTAATATACAGTTTTGTAGCCCTGAATCTCCTCTTTCAAATGGTACATCAAACATTTATTTCACTCAATAAAATGATCACCATTGGCATCAATACATAACTTGAGTCTTTTGGAGAATTGTCAATGACATTCTGGATCATCTTCTGTGGAATTGCTGCCCATTCTTTGACGAGGGAAGCTTTCAAAGCTGCGATTGTTTTGAGTGGCTTTGAGCAGGCTTTAAACTTCAGGTAAGGCCACACAAAGTAGTCCATCACGGTCAAAACAATCGCAGCTTTGAAAGCTTCCCTCATCAAAGAATGGGCAGCAATTCCACAGAAGATGATCCAGAATGCCATTGACAATTCTCCAAAAAGACTCAAGTTATGTATTGATGCCAATGGTGATCATTTTATTGAGTGAAATAAATGTTTGATATACCATTTGAAAGAGGAGATTCAGGGCTACAAAACTGTATATTAATAATATTTTTATTTCAACATTTTTGCTTTTACAATTAAATCTAAAAGTTGTCCGGGAATTTTTGGCGGTATAGTGTGAAAAATGGCTAAAATCAAAGAGGAAATACTTTCTACCTGCCTGTCCTCATTTTTATCGCTGTCCGCCGACAATATTAAAATTTCACACACTAAACCGACCGTGTCCAACATTTTTTATATAAATCTTGAAACCACGTCGAAAAGACAGCTTGGGTGGCTCCCTTGTTAGCAAGAGGGTTTTAGCAAAACTAAATATATACCTGCCGCTACACCTGGTCTAGTGCTAAAAACGCGGTAAATTTGTAAGCTAGAGGTTTGTTGAAGAGTGAAATTCTCTTACGTGTCAAATGCTCCCATAGCCACTTTGAAGCCGCTTCCATGTGCTCCAAGTACATTCTCTTTTGGCACTTCAACATCCTCAAAAGTTATGGTTCTTGTGTCCGAACATCTTTGTCCCATATTCATTTCCTGCAGATTTAAATTTAAAAAGCTACACAAAAGTTTTGATTAAACTTTTGTACCTTCTTTCCTCTGACGATTCCAGGAGTGTCTCCATCGACCACGAAAGCAGTAAATGCTTTGCCTGCAGGCGCTTTGGGATCAGAATCGGTTCTGGCAAGCACAAAGAACCACTTAGCATGACCTCCACCAGTGATCCAAGCTTTTGAGCCATTGATCACATATTTGTCACCTTTGAGTACGGCCTTGGTTTGGACCCCATTGACATCTGAACCTGCGCCAGGTTCTGTCACGCAGTAAGACTGAAACATTACATAAAATTTTCGACCCTAGTAGCGAATACCCCCTCCCGCCTAGAAATTTTTCCTTAGTAAACCATATACAAAAGTATCCAAATATATTTCCCAGAGGGCGTATGTCTCGGAAAAAGTGCGTAAGACATTTTTTAGTCCCGGTAAACATACCCTGAGTCTAAACCTCAAATCAAGGGTGATTACAGCAATTTAAAAAAATTCATGGGGTGGGATATTTGCTACTTGCGCCCAATTTTCTTATAAAAAGTTTAAAGAAAATTTTATACCGCAATAAGTGGTTCTGCAGCCAGCATCCCAGCGTATTTCTTTTTTTGTTCCTCTGTGCCGACAAGCATCAGAGGTGCTAATGCAAGTGTTGGACCCATGATGGCTAGCTGTATGCCTGTGCATCCGTACGCAAGTGCTTCTCCAATCAATGTAGCCTCCAAGTTGGAAGTGCCAGGACCTCCTAGAAACTCAGTGTGTCAGAAGTAACTTGAATTCAAGCATTTAGGGTTTAGGCAAAAAATTTTTATGTAAAAAACAAACATTGGAAAAAGCCAATCGAAGCCAATTGGACCGAGTTTTTCATATGTTAAATCGGGATGTCCCTTTGACTTAACACTTAAAAGGCTGTTTGTACTAATGCGAGCAATTTTTTCACAATTCCACGCTTAGCAAGATAGGAGAACAAAATTTTCTGAAAAAGTGCTTTTACCATGGAACCTTCACGGGTTGATTGTATGAAATCGGAGAGTTTGGAGTTTTTTAGTTACTTGATTGTATTTTCTTATACGAGTAGAATTTTGCGCAGCCGAAACGCTTATCTGGTGCGAAATTTAACGAGCTTTCAAATAAATACAAATTTATTCGGGTTAGTAGTTCGGGTTAGTATTTATTCGGGTTAGTAGCCGTATAACATACAAAATATTGGCATTTTTTTAAATTTATGATATAAAAAATTCAGCTTCTTTTTATAAGCACCGAAAAATTATTGATCTCACCGTTCACTTTTTAGCACTTGACTGTAACAGAACGCGCAGAAACTGCACATCATTTTGATACCAAAACAAGAAATCCAGTTCTAAGAGAAAGTAGTCCAAAAATCAACAAATTTGTTGGTGCCTCGGCTTTTTACGGATTATTTCATATTCGCGCCTTTTGTGGCGTTCTGTATCTTCATGATTTTTCGAGAATTTAAAAATCTATGCTCGATAAAATATACCGTAATTCCTCTAATATAAGACCCCCCCCTTTGATTCAAAATCGTGTTCTTGGCATTGTATTTTTGGTGCGTAGGCGTTTGGCCCCTTTTGTCGCATTTTCGAATTTGCGCCTTATTATTTTTTGGTAGTGGTATGTGTACCAAGGTCATTGTGCTTGTGTTTTTCGCTTACTCCACATGAGTATTTGGTTCTTTTCTGTTGTTCGACATATTTTTTTCTTAGATGAAGCGTTTCGCGTGGAATAACCTGGATGTGAATAACCTGGTGTGTAAGGATTCTTCAACTTGGATTTGGGGCAAAGCCAAGGGCAGTAAACAAGAAATATGCGGCGATGAATGAACGTTTGGCAATCTGTGGAGCAAATACGAGGCAAGAAAATTTTATTTTATTTGTGCATGACTGTTCCATATTTAGGAAGCAAAGCACGATACCAGTGTCCTGCCAAGTATGTTTTCTTTCCTAAGCGCTGCTAGCAATCTCCTCGCCACTGTCGAAAAGAAAGAACAGAGAGTTGCTAATGAGAAGCAAATTATGAGGATTAAAAATTTGATGTGCAACTTTGTTCTGTACCAGCCTCTAGAAAAGAAACCGTTCTTATTCACTAACTTTTCTGCCGAATACAAAACTGTGAGTGTTTATTAACGATTTTTTTGAATTATGAACTGAATATTTTGTCTTCAGATGCACACTCCATTGATGCCTGGCGTTTCTACTTCCCTCATCAGATACCAAAATTCTCACTTCGATGTTGTATGCCAAGAAAAGAAATGCTAACCGGAATTAAATGTATTTTTTTCTTTCGAATGTTAATTTATTTATTTTGCTGCTCAAGGCTAATAAAGAAGATGTGATTGGAGTAGAAAAGTGCCGTGTTATATAAAACATTCAAAATATCACAAATAGTTTCCAAGAGAGGTCATTACCCAAATTTTTTTTGGCAACATTTCTTTAAGACAAAAAGTTCCCATTTCAAAAATTCCTAGAAATTTTTTAATCGGAGGATACATTGAGATCATATAGGTTTGTGCTTAAAGATGAACCAGTGTGTTTCTACTGAAAATTTCACAAACGTTTGAATAACTGTATGAAAACTGTAAAGTTGGGAAGGGTGCTACTGGTGATGCAAAGAAAAAAGAGTTTTTTGCGTCAAGAACTTATGGCACGTGAAAGTTTCGTCAACACCCTTGCAAAAAATTACAATTAATACATTAATTGAAAATTTTAACGTGGAATTTTCTAGAAATTACGTAGAAATGGCCAAAAAAAATTAACAACGTGTCCCGACTGAAAAACGAGAAGGGTACTCTTGGCCATGCAAAGAAAATAGGATTTTGGCACCAGGAACTTACGACACGTGATAGTCGAGCAGAACGTGTTTCAAAAATAATAAGGCGCGAATTCAAAAATGCGACAAAAGGGGCCAAACGCCCCAACGCCGTATTTTTGACCCACTTTTTGAAGAATGATCTTATGCAAATTACCACCCATTTTGTAGCCAGTGAAATGAGCTACAAAATAGGTGGTAATTTACATAAACATTCTTCAAAAGTGAGTCAAATACAATGCCAAGAACACGATTTTGAATCAAAGGGGGGGTCTTATATTAGAGGATTTACGGTATTTCCGCTATAACATACTCTGAACCGGTGACTAAACTCAACGTATGAAAGAGCACTGTTCGAGTTTTTGTATCTTCGCACGACAGCTAAAATGTGCATTGTCCGGTCACCACTGAACTCGGTTGCAAGGGCGTATATTTTAAATGGAAATGGGAAATATTTTCTGAGTGTTGTTTAACTTTAAAGGACCATTGCCGTCTGCGACAACGATTTTCCCCCGCCAATTCAAAAAAATTTCCTAATCATGAAATTTTTTTACAGATTTTTTAACTTAGTTTCTAACAAAACTTTACCTAAAATTAAATTCTAGGCCTTGTTTTGTTAGAAACCAAGTTGAAAAATCCGTACATAAGTTAAATGATTCGGCAATTTTTTTTGAATTGGCGGGGGGACAACTTAGAACGCGTGACCATGGTCCTTTAACGCAGGAAAGGCTGTAAACTATTTTTGTTCATAAAATTTTTTCTGTTGGCGTCATTTTGTAGCTAAGATTTTGTGCTACACGATGATATATTTTTTTCAGTCACATATCACTGAAATTTTTTTGATAGAAATGCGTTTACTCTCACTCTGCCATTCAGTCATTTGAGTAAATGGCAGAGTGAGAGTAAACGCATTTCTATAAAAAAAATGGCTGAAAAAAATATCATCGTGTAGCACAAAATCCTAGCTACAAAATGACGCCAACAGAAAAAATTTTATGAACAAAAAGGTTACAGCCTTTCCCGCGTTAAAAAAACACGGAATTCACTCTAACTCATTGGATACCAGGCTTAAAACTACAGATTATTAATTATGCGTCGAATGAATAGAGAGTCATATTTTCAAAAGACTGGCTGAAGATGGTTTTGATTGGTTGAATCAAATTTTTTTGGCAAACACTCTTTGAAGGCCAAAAAAGCCCTTTTTGAAAATATAAATTACGTAAAATGTTGGGCATTTAGCGGCGTTTGTAAAAAATGCTTAAGGCTAATTTTAGAGACTAAAAGCGTTTCCAGTCTGCTCTGCTCAAAATTATGATCTGATGAAGTTGGGCGGAAATTTCACCAAACATGGGGGTCATGACACACTTTTTCGCGCTTGTGGCGGTCAACTACGCTGGCTTATCTTTTCTGAATTTTCTGAATATTTTTGGAGCGCATCCCAACCACCTGGATTATAGCTTGACCGCCTTGAATATACCCCAAAATTTTCTGGAAGACATTCTGTGAAATAATGTATGCCTCAAAAAATAATAATTTCTCGCCTGTTTAGCTGTAACCTTATAACCGTAACCAAGGTGTTTAGGCTTCAAGAACGTAAAATTTCGAAAATTTCGTTTGCCTTTTTGTACAACACCATAAAATCCAACTGCAACCAACTGACCATATTTTTCCGAAATGGTGGGATTCATCAATCCAAGAGCATGTGCCTTCTTGACAATTTCCCAAGGGAATTCTGGAACAGAAAAAGTTGGATTACAAAAATAAAGTGATTGATACACCAACCCCCAGTTTGATCATGGTGCGCAGCTTGTGGGGCTATCACTTCTTTGGCAAACTGGAGTGCCACTTGCTGAAATTCCCTCTGCTGCTCTGATAGGTCGAAGCTGAGGCTGCGGGATTGCTGCGGCTGGTAAGCCACTCCTGCATTCATTAGTTTGTTGGAGGCGCCAAACATGTGGCGCATCATTTTGCTGCTACCAGAAAACATGATTTTAATTTCTAAAAATCAAAATAGAAAAACAAACTGCATTATATTCACATTTTTGAAAATAAAAATTGGGAAATTACCAATTTTAAATAAATAGTTTTTAGCATTTTATTAATTTTTTATAAAAAGCATTATAACCTGGTTTAAAATTACATTTAAGACTAGGGTTGCTAAGCGAAAAGCCGAAATGTCAAAAAAATTCGCCTAAAGTTGCGTTTTTGTCTATGTTGACATCACATTTTTTTGTAAAGTATTACAGCAAAAGATAGACCAGAACATAAGCTTTCCAATGACCCAAAATTGCGTAAGGGTCATATAAAAATCATGGATATTTATCTAAGAACATTTTCGGCCTGAAAAGCGGAAAATAAAAATTTCTTCGGCTTTTCAGGCCGAAAATGTTCTTAGATAAATATCCATGATTTTTATATGACCCTTACGCAATTTTGGTGCAATTGGAAAGCTTATGTTCTAGGCTATCTTTTACTGCAAGACTTTAGAAAAAAAATTTGATGTCAACGTAGATAAAAGCGCAATTTTAGGCGAATTTTTTTGTCATTTCGGCTTTTCGCTTAATACCCCTATTTAAGATCGATAAATTTACAGAATCTCAATGCAAAAATTGTTTAGAAAATTCAGGATGCTCCGGCTGATCCTGTATCTTTGAGCTTCTGCAACAACTGCCTGGAGATCACAAGGCGTTGAATTTGAGAAGTGCCTTCGTAGATTTGGAATATTTTGGCATCTCTCATTAGCTTCTCCACTGGATACTCTGTGTTAAAGCCATTGCCGCCGAATACCTGAACATTTCATTGCAAAATTCTATTTATTTTCACAACACTACCTGAACAGCATTGGTGGCTGCTTGGTTGGCTATATCGGAGGCAAAACACTTGGCAATGGATGCGAAATAAGAGCCTGGACGTCCCAAATCAACTTCCTGGGCACTTTTAAAGGTCATCAGACGAGCCAGCTCTAGATTGATGGCCATATCTGCTAGTAGGAAAGACACTCCCTAGAAATGATAATTTTTGTGAATAAAATTTTCTGAAAATTCTCTAAATTTTTACTTGATGCATAGCGATAGGAACCCCAAAAGTCTTTCGCTCCAAAGAATACTTGCTGGCCTCATCCAAAGCTCTAGAGGCTAGACCTACAGCTAAGGCAGCCACCAATGGTCTGGTTTTGTCGAAAGTCTTCATGGCTACTATGAAACCTTCTCCAGGAGCTCCGATCACTTGGCTAGCTGGCACACGCACATCTTCAAAGGAAATGGCTCTAGTGTCGGAGCATCTTTGTCCCATGTTGATCTCCTTTTTGCCTCTAGTGATGCCGGGTGTATCTCCCTCAACCACAAAAGCAGTGAATGCTTTGCTCGCAGAAGCTTTTGGGTCTGGATCAGTGCGTGCAAGCACAAAGAACCAGTTAGCTACACCGCCGTTAGTGATCCACATCTTAGAGCCGTTGATTATGTATTCGTCTCCTTAATTTGAGTGCCTATATAAAATACTTGCCTTTGGCATTTCTTTTTGACAGCAATTACTATACAGTTCAATCTGGATAAGTCGACACCCTTTGGGACCGGCCCAAGGTGTCGGCTTACCGAGAGTAAATATTCATATTAATCTTAAATGTGTCGGCTTATCGAGTTTCTTAAGCCTCAAACTACTAAGTGGGTCTTTTCGACTTATCTGAATTTTTAATTTTTTTATTTTTTACAAGTTAAATTAGAATTAAGCCAAAATTAGGGCATTTGCTGACAGTAAAGCAGTGCTGGAAATGGTTGCAATCGATTGCTCTATAGTTTTTGACTCTAGTAGTCAGCGAAGTTCCTAAAAAGTAGAGCAAAACAGATGGGGTTTGCACCCACAGGAATTGATCGACAGGCTTCGGGAAGAGAAGTTCCGGCTACGGCCAGTTCGCGACGGTTTTTTCGAAAAAAATTTTATGTTTTTGTCTTGAAAATTATCCTTGTCTTAAATGCTCATCTATAGGCAAACCACAGTTCTGCTGGATGCTTAAAAAATAAATCTTGCAACAACAGGGCATCCAGATAAAACAAGTGGTCACATAGAAGTGGTCATCCACTTGATTAAGTTTATTTGCAGTTAAATATGCTAATAAATTAAAAAACTGTGTAGAGTATTTTTATGATAACATAAAGCGATATGAAAACGGGATCCATAGCGATCCACAGGCGGTGGTACTCCGGACTCAGGGTGTCGGTTTATCAAGGGTGTCGGCTTATCCAGTGTCGGTTTATCGAGGGTAAACTTTGACTGATTTCTCTACCAACCAAATTTTTTAAAAGCGTCGGCTTATCAGGTGTCGGTTTATCGGGGGTGTCGACTTATCCAGATTCGACTGTAGTAAATATCCAGAACTTACATTTTTTATTTTTCTGGATAGACTACTTAGTCACAAACAAATAGAATTCAATTCAAACCTTTCTTTTCTGCTTTAGTCTTTCCAGCTGCAACGTCAGATCCAGCTCCGGGCTCAGTCACACAATAAGACTAAATTTCATTCATAGATTTTTTTACGCTAGTGCAATATAGAGGGTGCCCGGGCCGAATCCGTCGATTTATTTGCGTTTTGCTCTTTGATTTTTATTACTTTTAATTACACATAATATCTTATTCGATAACTGGAGATTTGCCATTTCGTTTGCGGGAAAAAAACAATGAAAAGTGTAAGAAAAATCAAAAGATATGACCACTTTAAGAATACACATAAATTTCAATAAATTTTTATTTAAATTCCAAAAACAATAACTAACACCTTTCGACTTGATCTCTTCGTCGTTCATCACAAATGTGGAGGCTCCTTTCTTATTTTTTCAAGCTTCTTTGGCGTAAATAAGTGATATCTTTCACTAAACCCTTAATCATTGCTTTCAACTCAATCAAAATTTTCCGGGCCGCCAAACTTAACCAAAGATTTGGATTTTCAAATAACCCAAGAAACTTAAGTCAACTGGTGTTAAATCAGGTAAATGAGGAGGCCGTGAAATTGGAACAGCCCACGTTTAGACCCTTTTCCCATCCCTCTTTCAGAAAAGATTCTATCCAAATATATCCTTGCGCTAAGTGGATAATAAGCTGCTGTGCCATCATGTTGGAAAAAAAGCTGGTTAAAAATTTCCCAGTGTTGGAACTCAGGAACAGCACGCTGTTCGAGCATGTGCTTGCACCAACAGGTATCGATTCCTGGCTCGTCGGCATAAGCGACATCACGCTCCTAAAAAGGTCCAACCCAACTTTAAAACTGAATTCAAGCAATCGCCTTTTTATTCGAAAGATGATTTTCTACGCAAACAAAATTTATTGAAAGTTATGTGTGTTCTTAAAGTGGTCATATCTTTTGATTTTTCTTAAACTTTTCATTGTTTTTTTTCCGCAAACAAAATGGCAAATCTCCAGTTATCGAATGAGATATTATGTGTAATTAAAGTAATGAAAATCGGCGCTAGTGGAGAATCCGTGTCCAAAATGTGCCTTGGTCCCGCCTGTTGTTTTTGAATTAAAAAATTTGTTTTGAACCAAGGCATTTTTTGATAAGAAAAACAACAAGGGGGATTCTCCACTAGAGCCTAAAAATCAAAGAGCAAAACGCAAAATTAAACGACGGATTCGGCCCGGACACCATGTACCTCCCAAAGCTAGTGTAATATACCCCCCAATAATATTTTAGGGGTACCCAAAACCACTATTTTTGATTTTTTTTGAAAAATGCTGATATTAGTAATGGTCAGGCCCCGAGCCTGAGCCTAAATTATGGGGTGGCGTATATTATTACACTAGCGCTTTGGGAGGAGTATATTACACTGGCGCCAATTTTTTCTAGCTATTTTTCAAACTCCAACTTACAGCCATGAGGGGCTCTTCAATGAGTCTGGTCAGAAACTTTTTCTTCAATTCGTCACTGCCGGCCAGAATAAGCGGTGTGGAAGCCAAATCGTTTCCCATAATAATTGTGCCCATTGCAGAGCAGCCATAGCCCACAGCTTCACTGATAATCACATTACTGACCAGGTCCATGTCTAGTCCACCTGCAAATATAAATGTAACAAATTTAGCTTGTCTTCCAAGTTTTGCTCACCATACTCCTCACCAATATCTACATTCATGAAGCCATTTGCATGTGCTTTTTTGATGATTTCCCAAGGAAACTCCATGGTTTGGTCATAGTGAGCTGCTTTTGGGATGATCTCTTCTTTGACAAACTTAGTCACACTATCTTGAAGCTGACGCTGTTCTTCGTTAAGCTCTGAAAATAAAATGGAACATACTTAGGGTTGTCGACTCGAATGTTCGATTTCGATTTTTTTGTTCGAAAGTTCGAAAATTTTCGACTTTCGAACTTCGACTCGAACATTCGAAAATTTGAATGTCAAGAATACAAAAATGCGAATGTCCGAGGTTGTTTATGCATTTTGCATAGTTATCTTTTTTGTCTTATTTGTTATTTGCCCTTTTTAAGGAGTCCTTATTGGGGAAAATTTTTGTGTTCGATTAGTGCCATTATTTCATTTTACATAGGAAATCCGATGCCAAGCAACGTTTGGAGCTATTTTACAAAGAAGGATGGTATAGCAGTGTGCAAATGCGGAGCTGAATTGAAGATTAGTACGAGCGCTTCGACTACAACTCTTTCTGCTCATCTGAAATCGATGAAGCATGAGGAAGCGATGCAGAAGCTAGCTGGTCCTACTCCGGCAAAGAAGCCTCGAACAGAAACAATCGTCTCAATGTTTAGTCCGAATTACAGCAAGGTATATCTCTTTCGTAATTTTTTGCCTGTTTTCTCTACATGATTACTTAGAAGCAAACGGAGGATTTGAGAAATGATCGACTCGAACGTTCGAAAATTTCGACTTTCGAACTTCGACTCGATTATTCGAGTCGAGTAATTTCGAATGATCGACAACCCTAAACATACTATTTCACTCTAAGATTTTATTTTTATTTAAAATTTAGAAAGTCTTCAACAATTAATCTTTTTACAACAATCTTCTTGAATTCGTTTTTTACTTTTTGATTTTAATTGAATACCTTTTCTCAAAAATAGATTCGCGCTTCGATTGTTTTCCAGTTTACATTTAGACGTGAACTCTTTTTTCCCAAGTACAAAAACAATAGTTGCACTTGCCGTGATTCTCGTAGTGCATAACGCAATTAATTGTTCAAAAAGTACAAAGCCATTAAGTCTGCCTTTCGCTGCGTTACTACTTTTATTAAGAAAAGTTCACGTAAAGTTATTTTCAAACCGCTTGTGGTAATTAAGTTTAAAAAAAAATTACAAAAATTTTTCGTTTCATCTGCTTACAACCTCGTCCGCGATTTTTTTTTTGGGAGTTAATGGCAGGGAAAAAAATTTAAAATTTTTTTGCTAAAAAAGGACATTTATAGAATTTTGTGAAAAATATCATTTTATTCTTTTTTCTGCGCTAATGGCCATTTTGAAGCAACAAAAAAAAAGATTTTGACGTAAAATTTTTAAACACAAAGAAGGGATCACGAAAAAGGATAAATGTTGCTAGGACGATTCATAACCCTGATTACCGAATTTGTCCTAATAATTACCCCGGGGTAATTATTTTTCAACCCTTGAAAAATCGAAAAATTTCAAGGTCGATTTTGAAATTTTTGGGTGCCCAACTAAAATCTAAAAAGTGGAATCAACTAAGATTGTGATGATTAAGAAAACGCAAAAAACAGATTTGCTTATTAGAAAGGGGGTAATTATTAGGACAAATACGGTAATGAGCATTACTTAACTTTCTATTATACCAGGTAAGAGTGCACCACGGCCTTTGGTGAATTTTAAACTTCAAGCAAATTTTTGCAGGAAATTAAGAGGGACGTAATAGTTTCACCAATGAAACTTTCGCCAATAGCTTCTTTTCTGTAGTAATTTTAATTCTTTCTCAGCCAAATCACCACTCATTTAGTAGTTCATCTCACTGGCTACAAAATGAGTGGTAATTTGTCTGATAAAAAAAATTAAAACCACTTCAGAAAAGAAACTATTGGCGAAAACATACCATTGGTGAAGTGATCTCATTGGCGAAAGTTTCATTGGCGAAATTTCGCCCCGATCCAGCAAAGATCTCCTCCCATTTTTCAGAGGAGATCCAGGGCTACATTTTGGTATGTGACTCTTTTCTGGGAGTATGATTTTGGCTATTTTCGATACGATTAAACTTTCATATAACTTTTTGCCTTGTATCTTACGTGAAGTCTGGACTTTCGTCTGACCTGTACTCAAATTTTTAAAAGGAAACTTGAAAATCTGACATTTATGACCTACGTCTACTTTTCAATTTTACGTCAACTGGGCTAAAAGTAAATAATTTGCAACAAATTGAAAAATAGAAGGTGTCGGGAGGTGGGGTTGAATTCTTGACTTCGAGGAAAGTGCCCTTATTTGCTATGTAAAATTAGTGTGACGGAAACAGTGTTTCCGAAAATAACACTTAGCACTTTGCATTTAACACTTAACACATACCTTTTTTTCATATTGTTTTCTTATCTCAGATGTTTTGAGATTTTTCTCTATCGATTGAGTGGTCAAACGCCTTAGTGAAAAATAATCTTTTGTTCCGAAAATCGGACCGATTTTGGAACCGATTTTCGTACCTATTCTAAAATCAGTCTGATTTTTGTACTTTTTCGAAAATAGGTCCGTTTTTTTACTATTCTAATATGGCGCTGGCTTTTATGCCGATTACGTAATATTTTTAGTTTTTTTGTTCTATTGCCCATATTGCCCAATTGCCCATATCTTGTTTACGGTTGAAAACCAGTCTAAACTTTTGAACTACGCCAAACTGCTCAAAGCTTCCGTAAATCACTCCATACTCCTAAAACCACGTCAAAACACTCATAATCGCCCCAAATCACTCTATACAACCAAAACCATTTCAAAACCACTCAAATTGGCTGGGATGTCAGTCTAAACACCTAAACTAAACACCCCAAAAACCACTCTATATCAGCATAAACTACTGAAAACAACCCAAAAATACCCTAAACACTTAAAACCATCTTAAACTCCCACAAACTACTCCCTTGGACTTGGACGATTTCTGGTTGTTTTTCGTGTTAAGGGTAGTTTAGGATGGTTTAGGCTCATTGGCCATATTCCTCAATGGTGGTGTTTCTTTGTCTTGGTCCCTCTTATGCATATTTACGTGTTTTCAAAAAAAAAAGCGCCACCTCTGCGTGGGGTTTTCAAAAATGAGCGCCGCCGCCTTCGCCACCGGCGGCCCCGTAAGTATGCTCCTGTTGTTTTTTTATTGTGATTTTTAGTCTAACACTAAGGCAAGGGTAGGCCAGCGTACGTTAAGACGAACTCAAAAATGAGTCCAAGAGACTTTTGAATCCTTAGTTAAGTGTCGGATAGTGTATCTTAAAGGGGCATGCCCAAACCGCCTTTAACTCTCATAGACCACTGAATACCATTATTTTGGACGTTTTAGGGGAGGCTTAGTTACGGATTGTTAACAATAGAAAGAGTTGGAGTTAAAGTAAATCCTTATTGTGAATGCTTTTTACTCCAACTCCAATCCAGCCTACAGTCAAATCTCTGAACAGTGGTCACCCTAGAGACTGACCCGACCGACTTCTATGGAGGGGGTGACCACTATGCAGAATAAGGAAACTCGACAAAAGCTAACTTGAGAGTGACCCGAACGCCTACTACGGAGGAGGTGACCACTTCGGGGAGGGGTAATTACCGTATTTCCTCTAATAGAATCCCTCCCCAACTTTTTAAACATATTCTTTGCACTTTTAACCAATTTTGTTAATCAGCTCTTGCTTATGTGTCATACCAAAATGTAGCTCAGTTTCCCAGCTACATTTTGGCATACAACATGAGTGGGATTAAAGCCAAAAAATGCATCAAAAAAGGCGAAGAATTAGTTTAAAAGTTCCGGATTTCGGGAGGTCTTTTAATAGAGGAAGTACGGTATGGAGAGACTTGACTGTACTGTGAACAAGCTATTGAAGATGGTTTGGAATGGCTGGGCGAAGGTATGAAAGCCTGAGGTGGAATATAAACTTAGCCCAAAACTTCGTTTTTCAGTTAAGGTAGAAGGATATTTTAGTTTATATATCATGAATAACTTGAGCACGGCGATGGATTTTGTAACTTAGTGGATAAAGCTTCAAGGTGAGTCTTCAAGTCAACGGTTCGATTCAACTTGGAATCGAGCACATTAAAAATTAGTCCGAAACAGAACAATTTTACCGAAATCAACCCGATAAAAGTGTTCCGAAATCGGTCCAATTATTGGTTCCTAAATCGGACCGATAATCGGTCCGAAAACGTTTCCGATTTTGGAACATCATGCCCTTGAATATGGGCACAGGTTTTAAAAAAAAACACCAAGTGTAAGTGCACTCTTGGTTTTTTTAAACACATCGTGTGATTTTCTCAAAAGTTATATTTAACTAAAGCGTTTGATCACTCAATCGATAGAGAAAAATCTCAACTACAAAACGGTGTAAAAACATCTGAGATAAGAATACAAAATATATGAAAAAAGGTATGTGTTAAGTGTTAAATGCAAAGTGTTAAGTGTTATTTTTGGACACACTAGACGGAAAGCTTTACCACTGCGCCATGCAAACACGTCTTAAAACTACCTACCTTTTAAAACCTCTATGCAGTCAAACCTCGTTTATACGGCACCCCCAAAAGTTCATTCCCGCCTTGGGTCCGACACTTTCTTTAGCTCAATTTTCGAAGTCTTTTGCTAAATGTGATTCGCCAGTTTAGTCCGAAATATTGCAAGGATTCTGTTTTTGTCGGTCGTTTTCCAAAATTTTTAAATTTCGTCATAAGACCCGCGGACGTCGGTTATCCGGCACCTGATTTACAAAAGGGGTGCCGGATAACCGACGTCCGTGGATCTTTATGGCGAAATTAAAGATTTGAAAAACGAATGGCAAAATCAGAATCCTTGTAATATTCGGAATAACAACGAATCACATTAACAAAAGATTTCGAAATGAGCTAAGTGTCGAGACAAACGAGAACGAACGTTTGGGTGCCATGCTTAAAAGGTTTGTACCGGTAATTTAAACCTTTCTTTCAATAAGCTTCAAACCTACCAAAATTCAAGCCTGAGCTAGAAGAACTAGAAGCATTCCTGGATATAAAATATCCTGCTAGTCTGTTAACAGATCTTAGAGACGAAATCATTGCGAACTAGCTGAAACAAACAAATTTAAAGCACCATAGCTTAAAGTTAATTTGACAACAAAGATAGTTCAATTATCATTTCAAGAATGATCGTTGACTTATTATAATAAACAATCTCTCTCAAAACAAAGATAGCAGCGAAGAACTGCGAACATAATAGGAGAAGTATGTATGCGTAGTCTGTCTGTGTGTTAGTTAGGAAAATGAGATCAACAGCCACGTTCTCCCACTGGTCACTTTTTCTTCCTCGTTCTCTAAACCACCCCCCCCTTTCATCAATCAACAAATTACGTAGGGTGGAGCAGAGTATGAAAGGCACGCCTTCCTCATGGAACTTTGGACTTTGTGCCATTGTTCATTTAGAATACCTTGTATTTTTTCTGTTTTTTGTATCATAATAAGCAAAGAGGTGTATTGTAGAGCTGTTAGCTTTCAGACATTTGCGAAAAAATTGTAGAAAGTTCAACTTTTACTGTTTCAACTCTGGTTTATTGGCTTGAAAAAAGCAGGAAGCATGAAAACAACCGAAACTAAACAGGGTAATAAATTTTACAGCTTCTTTCTTTCATCGATCAAACATTGTCCTACACAACAAAAAGAGCTGTATTAATTTTTTTAAAGATTGTGAGAAAATTTTTGCTACATTTAATAGCAGTGTTGACTTTTTATGCATGCATATGATTTACACACGGGGACCTAGTGCTTTATTAGAAAGATGCAATTACAAACGTTTGTTACAGTTGACGCTCTCAATAAGGACGCCCTCTCAATAAGAACAACGTATGACCGGTCCCAGTCTTATAAGCCGTTCTTTCAATAAGAAAAAAATATTAAACTCAAATGCAGTTCACTTGGATTTTTACGCTTCAAGGTAAAGCTTTATCCACTAAACTTGTTATTAAGTTCTTATTTCTTTTTCGCGATAATTTTTCTTCCTTCGATTTTTTATGGATTTGCAACAAACTTGTAATTTTTTCACTTAATATATCTAGTTAGCTCATTTGAATTATGTTTATAACTTTTCAGTGTTTTCCAGACTTTAGCAATAAACAACCTAAATTGAAGGTATTATACTTTTGATGTTTTCTTTTTGAATAAATTTTTTAATGCATTTCTTGATTTATCAACAGTAAAATAAATTTGACTATAGCTTACATAAATGCAATTTTTCTTTAGAAATTTTAGTAACTTTAATAGTCTGGACAGAGATAAAGGATAATTCATTGCGTTTAAAATAGAGATGATGACGGGACGGGACAGAACCGTCCCGTCCCGTTAATTTTAGAGAATCGTCCCGTCCCGGAATCCCGCCCGGAAATTTTTTGGCACCTGTCCCGTCCCGGTGTCCCGTCCCGAAATTTTTAAATTTGAATTCTGACCCGTCCCGTCCCGAAAAGGTCAAGCCATCATCTCTAGTTTAAAATAATAATTTTTAGTAACACAAGCTTTTTTCACAAAAATAACAAATTTGCATAAAAATGTATTAAACAGACAGCAAGGAACAAAAATGAATTAATTAAATCAATAATAAAAAGATGCAAGATGAATATTCAGTGATTCAGTAAATAAAAGCATGTGTTTAGCGTCTCTCAAAGAGACTCTCCTTATTTTGTAGATGCTAAACGTTTTTCCATTCCAACAATTGGTTGTCTTATCGCGATTTGCCTGTTCTTGTTCAGCTCCTTCTGTGACTTTTCCAACACGCATTTGCCTCATTCCCCTGCTCACTACAACATATTTTATTGCAGTTGTTTCCGCTTGTCGATATTGTAGAGATCTGTTGAAATACTTGTAGGTAATCAGTCCTAAATGGCTTCTGACTTTGGGAATCCGCTCAAAAAATTCAAACTGGTGTTTTTGGGAGAGCAAAGCGGTAGGCAACGATAAAAATAATCGATTTATGTAAAATCAGTTTTAGTTGGTAAAACTTCTTTGATCACAAGGTTTATGTATGACAGTTTCGACAACACCTACCAGGCCACCATTGGCATCGACTTTCTCAGCAAGACTATGTACTTGGAAGATCGAACGGTAATGAGCTATTTATTAAAAAAATTTTATTATCATCATTATCTTAATAGCTAGATACTCGGTAGATAAATCATTGAAAAGATGCGATTCTAATCATACGACTCAATACACAGTGTGTCCCAAGAATATCTGACAGTTTAAACGGCCATTACTTTTTGTACAAGTCGAATTTCGATTTCCTAATCTTTGAATAACCTCTTAATAAGCAAGTACCGAGGCCTAGAGGGAAAAAGTTATGAGCGGAAAAATCCTAAAGAATTCGTTTTGCTCTGGTCTCAGATTTTTGGACATTTATATAGTATAGTTTGTCGAAGTTTGACTTCTTCAAAAGGTTACGGTAGTTTGAAATTGTCAGGAATTCTTGGAGAACAATGTAAGTGCTTTGAAACCAGAACTCAAGAGCAGTTTTATATAAGTTTTTACTGAAATAGCGAATTCGTTTGATAACGTTAGACCTAAAAAAGCTATTTTGTATTAGCAAGAGATAGCGCAGTAGTAAAGTAAAAGCTTTTGTATTTTAGGTTTGATTGCTTTTTAAAGGTGTGAGTTACAAAAAAAGTTAAGCCATTGGATTTTAATACTCGGAGCCCCAAGCGGCGGTCAATGCTTCGTTGGACTCAGAATTTTACGTAGATCATTTTTCGAAAATATATGTACGGATGTTTGGACGGGTAATATGTCAAAATGATTGTAAAGATCTGCTCTTACATATGAGTGTATGTGAGCTGCACTCTGTTTGCGAAAAGCTAGACAACCAGAATCCAACTCACAAAACTACCATTTTCTCACAAGGTAAATTTACACTCAAAGCTGCTCGAAACATATCATAGCTGTGTATAACTGCTTAGTACTTGGTCAATAATTGTAGAGAAATTCAAGAGCTACAAGAAAGGCAAAAAATTAGCACAAAAAGTTAATATTAATCACTTAGAAATTACAGGAGAAGAGAAAAACCCAGCAGTTTCCCTGGTATTAAAATTTGAAGGATACCTGGTTTAGCTTATTTCTGACCGAATTTCGAAAAGATTTATGGTTCACAATATACCAAAATGATTAGCATGAAAAATGCAACAGGACAGTGCAAAGACTCACAAGTCAACTAGCAAATATCACAAAATTCAAGTCAAAACAATTTGACCCCAAAGCCTCACAAAAAGCCAGGTGCTTTTGGACGGAAATTCAGGTGGCTGTGGCTTGGTTTCGTAATTTTCTCAAAATTTCATAGAGCAATTTTGGAAAATAAAAATATCACGTGATAGAGCGCAAAAAACTGCAAAAGATACAGTTGTTAGATCACAGGTGAGATTGTGTTTTTCCTCCTTTTGTGAGGTCTAAAGAAGTATGCTGGTAGACTTTTTGGATGGACGTTTCTGGTTTAATTTACTGAGTTTAGAACAAATATTTTTGAACACAATATTTCTGCAAATTGTATGCCAAAAGATAGCCAATACTTTGACGACATTGAACGACGCTGAACATTTTGGTATATTGTCAGCAAAAATTTTCATTGAAAAGTCAACAGAGATAAGTTAAGGTAAGGTATCCTTCAAATTTCAATTCTAGGGCAAGTGTCGAAAATTGAGGTGATTGTGGTTTGGTTTCATAATTTTCTCAAAATTTTATCGGGCATTTTTAGAAAGTAAAAATAACACGTGATAGAGCACTAAACACTGCATCAGATAAAAGTGTCAGATCTCAAGTAAGACTGTGATTTTCTTATTTTAGAGAGGATTGATGATTTTTGCTGGAAACTTCGTCGTACATGGCAGTTTCTTGTTTATGCCATTTCTATAATGTCTCTCCTGTAATTTCTAAGTGATTAATATTAACTTTTTTGTGCTAATTTTTTGCCTTTCTTGTAGCTCTTGAATTTCTCTACAATTATTGACCGAGTACTAAGCAGTTATACACAGTTATACACAGCTATGACATGTTTCGAGCAGCTTTGAGTGTAAATTTACCTGGTTAGAAAATGGTGCTTTTGTGAGTTGGACGCTGGTTGTCCAGCTTTTCGCAAACAGTGCAGCTCACATACACTCATTCGAAATCATTTTGACATATTACAGGCATAGATGTGGTCTGCAGAAAAGTGATGTTTGCCTAGCGGGAGATTATTCACTCAATTTTGAAAAAATTACACAACTAAAGCGAAACCACTTAGATTTCTATCAAAAACCCACTGGTTTTTTGGGTGGTTTTGAGCTCAAATTTTTCAAAATTTACTTGTTGTCTCGCGAGTCCTTGCACTAGTTCTGTTGCGTTTTTTCCCGCTGATCATTTTGGTATATTGTTGACAACATTTTCTTGGGGAATAAGCCAAACAATGTGTCCTTCAAATATCAATATTAGAAATTGAATTTTTTTTTAATACGCGCCCTATTTTTTCGCAAAAATTTAAAAGACCGATAATTATAGTTAATTTTGGTCGTTAATTTCAAACCGGTTTTTGGGTCACTTGACCTGTCCAAACACCCGTACATATATTTTTAAAAAATGATCTACGTAAAATTCTGAGTGACCGCCGCTTGGGGCTCCGAGTGTTAATGCTATGAAAATCAAGCATCAGAAAATAAAAGTCATATGAATCAAAGGTTAAAAATATAATTACAAAATCACTAAAATCTATCTAATGAGAGAAAAGATCAAAATAACAGTTTAGGTTCGCCTGCAACTTTGGGACACAGCTGGACAAGAACGCTTTCGCTCACTTATTCCTTCATACATCCGTGACTCAACAGTAGCAGTCGTGGTCTATGATATTACGAGTAAGGCATTTGTGGGTGGCTGATTTGAGTATTCATAGAATATTTTCCATACAGATGCAAACTCTTTCCATCAAACCTCCAAGTGGATTGATGATGTGAGAACAGAGCGAGGCAGTGATGTTATCATCATGTTGGTGGGCAATAAAACTGATTTAGCGGATAAGAGGCGAGAAAATATTTCTTAAAACAGTTGTAATTGATCATTTTAGGCAGGTTTCAACGGAAGAAGGGGAGCACAAGGCCAAGGAACTTAATGTGATGTTCATCGAGACTTCAGCCAAAGCTGGCTATAACGTCAAACAGGTGGGTTGTTGGAATCGGTTTAGTCTGAAGTTTAGGGTTGTCAATCGGCCAAACCGAAAAACTTATGCCGAATCATTTGGCCGGCCGAAAATCGAAAATTTTCAATTTTCCGGTTCTTAACCGGAAAACTTGGCGTAGAATGTTAACTTTCTTTACGCAGAACTGAAATTCGACTTACTACATTGGGTTACTATACTATACAAGGGACCACAGGCTATCGGCGCCTCTATAATAAAATACAGTACAGTTATTTGTATAGTACAGTTATTTCGAAATTTCAATGAGGGCTATGACTTCATCCATTTATATCCTAGAACTGCTGAAAACGACATTCTGACGATGGTATTAGCAGTGATTTCGCTATCTGACCCGTTCTGGCCTAAGTGAAATTAACCACCTGTACTATATCATTGCTGCTTTTTGGGGTATAGTACGATGACCGTGACCAATTTGACTGTCAATTTCGACCGTCATTTCAGTTTGACTTGATAAATTCACCAGTTTAACTGTTAGCATACGCACTGTACATTTTAATCTAACAGTTGCCTTTTGGTCAATGATCAACATTGTAACGGTCTAATAGTACTAATGATAGTCAAAATTACGGACAAAATAATCAATTTTATCAACGATCAAACTAGTGACGGTCAAATTATGCTGACGTTAAAAACGGTGACGGTCAATCGTACAATCGTACTGTACCTTATTTTGGGAAGGGGGTATTGGTGTAGGAAGGGCGTTGTTTATATCACACTAGAGCTAAACACCGTTTCCTACAAATATTTATGGACTAATTTTAGTTGTTTCGAAGAATTGCCAGTGCTCTTCCTGGAATTGATGTTGAAGACTTCTGATGCAGTAAGTGTTTACATAATAATCGTACACTTTTTAATTTTGTTCAAATTCGAAATTTAACTTGCGAACTTAAATCCCTGTTTTACCTTAATTTCTGTTCCACATTTTTTAACACCTCGAGGAATGTATATTGTATATTTATATACAATATTATATTTATATATACAAATGTATATCCTGATACAGAATTTCATGCTGAACAACTCTGCAAAAAGAGATTTTGGGTGTCGCGAGACAGAAACTTGACAAAACACCTTTTTAAACTCTTAGTCATAAAAAATGGCTACGATTTTAAAACGGCTAGTTGACCAATTTTTTTGAATTATTTTTTCCAAGTTAAATATACATTCAAAGAGCTATTATTTGCACTTTCAAATAAGCTCTTAACTTTGAAATTGACTTTAAAAAAATTGAAAAATAAGCAGAGAACATGACTGTACTTTTTAAAAAGATTTGTACTTTTTGGGACCCCAATTCTTTTTTATTTTTGAAATTTTTAGTCAAAATCTTTTTTTCTCGCTTCGAAATAGCAATAAGCACTGTATAAAATGGCATTTTTTACGAAGATGACCAAATTGTACTTTTTTCGACTGAATGTACTTTTTTCAAAATTTTGAGTTACTTACCCTGAAAATAAGTAAAAATAGAGAAAATTTTTTCCAAAAATTCACTAAATTCATTAAAAGTAGATTTTATCCGTGACAAAAAAATTGTTAAAACAAGAGTTGTGCTTTGAATCTAGCTAAGATTCAGCGCTTTCGAATGTTATGTCATCTGTGTATCATTCATATACAGCATATTAATAATATAAACAAAGGGTATTTTAACGGTCAAATAGTTGAATTATTAAAATTCTGACACCGGATTCGTGATCAGCGTACCCGATTTGCTTAGCTAAAACTACTCTTCAAAGTCACATTTCAAATTCTCTCAAGACAAAACATTTGAATTACAAAATATTGAGCTTTGAATGTTTTTGTCTTGAGCGGAATGAAATTATATGTGACGTCAATTGGTGTGCAAGAGCAGTTTTATAAGCAAATCCGGTGATCGCGAATCCGGTGTACTTCAACACGATTTTTGACCATTAAAATGCCCGTTGTAAAATTATATTACTTTTTTGTTGAATAAAAACGTTTGTTAACAGAATTGCCAGGAATTGCCATTAACGCAGACAATTTTTATTTTGCAGAGCAAGTAGTGGACATAGGGCCAATAAAGCCCCGCCAAATAGTCACAGATGAAGGCTCATGTTGGTGTTGAGCGTGCAGTATGGTTCTAATATCCCTGACTTTTCAATCCATCGTCTATATGCCACTGCTATTAATAATTGTCTGTTTGTTTGCTCGCTTGTGATCAGCATATGCACTCTCCCCCCACCCATGTTGTTCATGCCTATGTGATCTTATTTATTGATATATTTATTTGTTTGTATAAGTCAGCCCCACTCCAGACATAAACGACATAAATTCGCAGCTGCTATTTTACTCATTTTGAAGAAATAAATAACAAAAAACAAGAAATGAATTACCACAAACATTTAACGATCATATCGAACAAAAGGATGGACTGCTCGAAAAGCTGCCGTCTTTTCTGTAAATCTCATTATTTCAAATAAATATTTTGAAAATGAAAAAAAGTTCATTGCCAATTTCTGAAATCACCTTGTTTCTTGTAGTTCTTTTCACTCAGAGCTTTTTACGGTGTGAAAATTTTGCTCGGAAAAAGATTTTTTCACACCAACAAAAAAGTTTGCCCTTCTTGAAGAAACCTTCAAAATTTTTGGTAATCTTACATAGAGAGCGGCAACCTTAAAAACAATTCAGCATATAAATCAAGGCACATAGTAAACGGAAAAAATGGCCAATTATATATGTTCATGTGCAAACTTGTCAAATAGAACTTTTGGAACACTTTCTGCACAAAATTATGAGCACAAGAATTAGAGTGAGAAGGCCAAGTGGTACTATAATCAACAAAAACTGACTACTAAATGGGAAAGGGTCAAAAGAAGAGGGCTGGCCAAAACTTAAAGTAGCGTCAGAATTTGCTTGATTGATTAGCAAGTTTCCACTACCAGCTCCAGTGACTGTCTAAAATAAAAAAAAATGAAAAGCACAGGATAAAGTTTTGAAAGCAACCTACTTTAGATGGACAAATGTATCTTTGCATCATTGCCAAATCTTCCAATTCCTGCAACGTCTATATTGAAAATTTTTGTAGAATAATGACCAGTC